>KZ651282.1:108470-138357 GCA_001010745.2 Gerris buenoi
CACGAGTTGCGTACCGTACTTTATCTACGATTGTTAGATTTTAATAATAAATGCAGAAAAAAATAATAAACTTCCTGTATGTAAGCTCGTATTTCAGTATTTCTCTTTTGATAAAGATGACATCAATTCGTTAGTTGTATTTTGTGCCGAATTAATTATTTCGGAAGGCGTATTATTCTCCTCATATTCTTCTTAATCACTTAAATCACTCATTGATTTTCACAAAAAAACTCGATACATACAGTTACTTTTATTAAATAAACATCAAATTAGTAATGTTAAATGTAAACAAACTCGCTAATCGTGTGTTAAGTTGATAATTCTTCTTCTTTACGTCACTAGAGTGGAAAAAAAAAGAGGAATTCTTCTTCTTTACGTCACTAGAGTGGAAAAAAAAAGAGGAATTCTTCTTCTTTACGTCACTAGAGTGGAAAAAAAGAGGAAGTGTTCAAAACTATGAGAAACGCATGCGCAATTAATACATGTGTGTAAAGAATCACTTTCTACGAATCTAAACAGAGATGTAATGTTTATATTACATATCAATCGTAGATAAATAATTATACTTGCTAATGTATTACAACAGCTTTTGGGATTTATGATAAACTAAACTGTTGTAATTGAAGTAAATTTTTTGGGTGGAAAATATTTACAGTATGTAGTTGAAAATGTAAAGTTTGCAAAGATTTTAGCCCTCTTTGGGCAATTCGACAAGTTATAAGAAGAAGCTTCCCTTATTTTGACTTCAATAACTTTATGAAGTGAAAAGGTTGGTAGAAAAGGATGTTCTGGCTGTTATAGAAAGTTTAAAAGGTCAAATCGATAAATAAAAAAAATGTTCAATACATTTTATTGTAGTACCTATAAGGAGAAATGAGGAGTAAAAATGTCGTCCATTTGGTTTCCATAGCAGCCAGTTTACTGTTTAAGTATTTTTTTATTATTAAGGGCATTAAAAACTCTAAAATTCAAGCGAGGGGATTAATTAATGAAAAATATGGTACAATTGTTTTAACTATGACACTTTCTTTAAGATATTCTGCGGTTATTTTAATAATGAATGTTAAAGAGGTGTTAAGGTGAAAGATGACACTAGATAGCTCTTTGCTAATTTTGCTCCACTGCCAGTTTTATTGTACTCAAAATTACTAAGATATAAAAAAATTTTACAGAGGGTTTTTTTTACGAACAGTGATACGTTTATGTAGGATTTTTTTTGTACATGCTAGATTTTATATAAATCTATTAAAAGTTATCGAAGTTTATTTTTTTACTATTAATACATGCATTAGTGCATTGCCTCTCCACAGTAGTAACAATTAAGTTTTTACCTTCCATTGTTTATCATCATTAATCCAAAATAGACATAAAACCTTTTTTAGTTAATGGGTCTGGCAAAGAGTTAGCGTCAGTAAACCCTTCATTGAGATGAGTTAGGGCTACTAATCCCCAATTATATTGAGGTTTAATCAGGAAAGATTCAATTATGATATGAACTTCTGCTTTTAATGTTTGGATCCATAAATAGTCATGGATCCATTTTTAGGTTCTATCTACTTATATCGGTTACGATCGTTATATTAAACGAGCATGGCAACTGGCTTAATAGTCGTGATGTTGACTCGAAGCAAACAACATCGGAGTAGAATGGTGGATCCTTATGGCTGGTAGTAATACTAAAGTACTTTTTCCCCTACCTTGGGTTCTAAACCCAAAAACATAGACCACAGAAGTGACCACAGATGTGGACTAGGGTCCATTGAGCAAACCCAACCTTGGTACTTTTTAAAATCCAACGGGAGAGGATCCACTTGATATGGCCATCAAAGTACAACATGTCTTCCTTCCATAGAATTTTTGTTTGGGCAGTAGTTTTAAATGATTGTGACATAACTCGACTACTTTCATTCTTGTAATATTATTAATATTTTTATTTACACCATTATTTTTTATTTAACTATTATTATGCTTGTGTGTTACAGACAGTAAACGACCTGGTTACAGAGCTTGAGAGCGCCAATATAACTTGCAAGGCTACTCTTTCCTTTACCGGTACAGAATATTCTGAGCAGTTTTCCGCACTAAAGGTAATTTGCTAGACATAATAATATATTGTTTAAAAATTATTCATTTTTAAGATTGTTATGATGCTAGGAATTGAAAGTATGTACTTTCTGTAAACCCGAGACGGCAAATGACACATAGCATGATACGACATATAACATTTAGTGATTCAGGTTTTATTTTATTTCTACAAACTCCATAGTACTTACCTTAAGCTTAGACTGTTCTACTGGCCTGTAGGATTTTTAAATATTTTTATAAATTTAAATATCCAGCTTGCATTGCCGTCATTGACTACAGCCTTTCACTTTTTCAACTACTTAAATAAGACAGGAAATAATTACAGTTTTATCTCCTGCTCTGGGGGATTTCTTTTTTATCTAAAAGCGGGAAATTGAAACCCAGTAATTTTTCAGCTCGAGGATGTGTCAAGTGTTTGAACAAGTTTCAATGCCGTGGCTGCGACCAACTTAAATTGAAACCATTAAGCATTAATGGCCAAAAAACTTTTCCTTTAGCGTCAAGTAAAAGCTTTGGGTATTAACATTTAAGAGCTTTGAATTTAAATTTATCTTTTACTGGTCGAGCTTGTAAACGTTTTTGTTTGGATGTACTTATAAAAACTTAGCGGCAGGTTTTTATCGAATCCTCTAAAAAAAAAAAAAAAAATAATAAAATATGTTTACGTGAAAAAGATTACTGTCTGTGTGTGTTTTATAACATTATACAACTGCAATCTTTTCTTATTTATTCTCTTAACCCTCTTTTTTTACGACATAAATCCTTAGTGATGATTTTTACAGCTGAAAAAACACTATTAACTTCTTTTTCCCACTTAAAGTCCAAACATAATTCAATTGAAACTATAATAGGTTTCTTGGGTTGTCTCTTAATAAATAACTCGGGTTTCCGGTTAAATCTACGTCACTTAGGGTTTCTCTTCCACTCTTGAAGCATCTTCAGAGATGTGGTGCATCGTGATGTTGAATTAGAGCAACTAGGCAATATAAATGTCATGTCTGAAACAAATTTCTGTCTTGGAATTTTTGATATAGGAAGCTTAAAATTTCGTTCTAAGTAACGATCTCTTATCTGCCGTTGCCTTCGGTAAGTTGTCTGACAGACCCACACGAGACCAAATATATTTCCTGATAAATTGAAACAGATTTCTGTCTTTTTAAAGTGGAGACAACATAATGTCGATCTTCAAATGAGCTCAATGCGCCACTGCCTCACTTAATCTCGGCAGCAAAACCAATAGTTTAATTAGGACTGTGTGCAATAAAAATTACTTGGTTTTCAAAGTGAGAAAATAGCTGAAACTGGTATGAATTAAAAACTGTTACTACATCTAGTTTTAAAGAATTTATGACAACAGCGATACGTTTTTAATAAGCCATACTTATTAGTTGTTAAGATATAGAGGAAGTAACAAAAGCAAAGCTACCAATTTAAGGAATAATTTTTTTTTTAACAAAATTAAATAACTGATCTTTGAATGGAGAAAAGTTATATCACCATGTTATGTTCCTGGTTATTAGTGTACGGTTACCTAATTCAAAGATACTGTTGATCTCACAAGCTCTTGAGCTGAAAGGACATTGCATAAAAAGTGCTTTAAGGTGTAAACAAAAAGAATAATTTATTCCTTACTCCTAAAGTTATTCGAAAGCTTTTTTTATATCAGTGAAAGCTGGTATCCATGGCGACAAGTTCCCGACATTCCCTATTCCGGCGTTTTATCTGGATCACTCCTAAATACGTTTTTGCCTTATCAGAAAACTAAAAACCTGGTAGGAAACCAAACAAGGATATTTCTACTGTTAAACAACCCGCATACCTATGTATTTTTCTCTACGAGAATTACTAGCACCAACTACGGTACCTCTAACTAAATGGAAACTGGAGAAAAACGGAAAATAGATTAGAATAATAAGATTCAGGACCTGGATAATTTTTCTACTTACTGGAACACATTTTTTCCACCTATATTGCATAAAAGGCTGAAATCACACTATACCAATTTTATTTGAAATTTGTTTAAATAAAAGCGAGGATATTTTTTTATTTATATGGATAAATGTTCCTAGAGGATGTACCCATAAATTGCAATTAAATATTTTCTTTTATTGTGACCAAAAACTGTTATCAAACATTAGAGCCTCCCGTAACACACTCACTGATTAACGACGCTGCGCTTGTGGAAGTCAATGCAAGTGATTGTTATGAAAATTTTCAAAGAAACTTTCCGATAAAACACTCAACAGAAATGCTTGAATATAAAAGATTTATAATAACAATTTTGTCTTTATGGGCTACTATTATTAAGGCCTTTACTCAGTGTGTCCGTCTGTCGTTGCACATTTTTGTGAACTACCATATTTTAAAAGCTATACTTGTCTCATTTTAATAACAATTGGATGGTGGGTCATACTTTGCCCATTGTTGGTCCCATATAATTGTCTACCTTCTGTGTTCTTTAGTTATTACTTCCATGTACGCACAATTATATATTCATTTATATTATATTCATTATATTCACATCTTTTTGTAAAAAAAATTATCATAATAATACCAAGGGTAATATTATAAATACTATAATAAATCATAATATTACAATTTTTTGAATATAATAAATCCTTAATAAGACAAAGCACTAATTCTTATCTTACCACTGATTCTTAATATTCACAATAATCAGTGAACTGATTTTAATTAAGAAAAAAATATTACTTCTAATGAAAAATAGCTCGCATTTTAATTTTTAGGCTTGTTATATTGATTAACAAGTTCTCTTGTCCCTAATCTTAATCAATATCAAACTTCGCAATTGTGGACAATCGTATCAATTAATTTAAATGATCAGTGATATTATATCAAAGTTTATTGATATTCTAAGTAATTAAATTAAAACTTGCTATAGCTTGTTATATGTACCTTATTCCAATAAAAACTATGTAAACTTCATAGGCTTCCACGTGGGTTGACTCGTAAGCAATAACTTGTTTTTCCTGTTGGTGATATCCTTGTCTCAATGGGGTTGAAATCCGACGTCTAGCTTCCACTTCTGGAGTGTATTGCATCGTGATGTTGATTCGAAGCAAACACAAGATATACTGACGACTGGAGAGAAGAATTTCGAATTTATACTGGTTTTCTAGACCGTAGATTGTACCTAGATTTCCATGGGATTTCTTTACTCAGGGTAATCCAATGAATTGAGGACATTCGGGTACTCGCACTTGTCAACAGGTATCACTGCAGGGATGTAAGGGAGGCTACTGAGGTCGAGAAATAACCGGAGAACTTTAACAGAGAGGATGGTTTCACCCTTTCTCGGATCTGGAAACCTCAGGTCCAGTACCTGCGCCAGTCAGATACCAAGGCGGCACCGCAGTCACTTCCTGACTTGATACATCACCCGCCAGAGAAAGGAACACCGACGAGGGCAGCACCCGTCTGATTGCATCATACCGAAAAAGGATCACTCCGAGTAAAGGAACCCTCGGGAAATCTAGGTATAATAAATGGTCTAGAAAACTAGATTAAATAAAAAATTCTTCTCTCACGTCGTCAGTATATCTTGTGTTTACTTTGAGTCATCACCACAACAATGACGATACTTCCAGTAATGACCTCTTCGTGACGCGGATTTTACTGGCAAACTAAGTTATTGATTAAAAATGTATGTACATGAAATATAAATACAACTGAAAATATACTCATCACGATATCTCTGAAACCACTGGGATTATGACCTTGAACTTGTGCAGATTGATCTGACAATTGAATTCAAAGTGACGATGTATTTTTTTACCAAAATTTCGATCTACCAGGACAAGAACAAACTTTTCTTAAACCCAGTTTGTTGTATTACTACAATTCTGTTATTACTATTTTTTGTAATTTCTTAATTTATTTTATATGTACTGAGCGCTATACCCGTGGTTGTGTCATCTAGAAACTCGTTAAAAATTATTCTAACATGTCGGAATTAATTACAAAAAGGGATTTTTGTAATTAAATTTAATAATAAGATTATGAAATCTCTGCGTGGTGTATAAGAAATCTATATCCTTAGATTTGCTTGCGCACTTATCCAAAGAATTTGAATGTTACTTATCCGAAGTTAAAACAAATAATATCAATTCGGCGAGGCTGAGAGATTAGCGTCCTCGGCTCTGAAACCAAGGTCTTAAACCCCGGCGTGAGTTCGAATCCCGGAGGGGTCAGACATGTTTCACACTGATGATCTCATCGAGTAGATGAGTAAAGTGGTCGGATAACCCCTGTTTTGTGATGGCCTAAGCTGTCGAACGGAACTAAAACCCAAAAGAAAAGAAAAGGAAAAAAAAATATAGTATAATACACGCTACGAATTACGTTACTCTAATCTTTGGCCAATCACAGAAATCCAGCTCGGTAACTATATAATAATTTTTTGGTAAATATTATAAAATTTAATCTTTGAAAGAAATAAAAAATGCAGACGCTTACTCTTATCACATCTTTAAAGTGGAAGGCTGTTACGGCACGAATTACCATTTTTAAAATAATGATGTCTAAACTAAGGTACTAAAGCGTAAGTATGGAAGTCACAATTAGAGAATATTTATATCATTACGAGTATGAAAAAGAAACAAAAAACAGGGTAGAAGGTGAAAAAAAAAAAAATAATAATAATAATAATAAATAAAAAATATAAAAATAAATAAATGAATGAGAAAACGAAGTTTATTCAGTTAAACATTGAGAAGAAATATTGGAGCTTATTATTCTTATAAACAAGTGCTTATTAAGAATAAATAACTCAATTATTCCACTAACTAAAGTGGAAGGACACTTTAAATTGGAAGGAACGTCTTTCTTCCCTTTTTTTCTTTTTAGTTAATTATGGAAGTAACACTCTACAACTACTCTAGAGTTTTGAGATTTACAAATAATATTTTTTAAAAAAATTAACGACCACTTTATCTGTGACGGTCCTAGCTTTAAAATGTATGTTTTCAAAAATCTTATTATTAATTTTTATTTATTATTATTTATTTTAGGAACAAGATGCCAGAATCATAATTGGAAGTTTTTCAAGTGAAGTTGCTCCGAAAATATTTTGCAAGGTAAATCAATTTTATTATTATAATTAGTGAATAATATATTCTCCTTTTTAAAATGTTTCCACAACTTCTTAATTTAGAAATCAATTAAATGTCTTTTTAGACTTTTTTGAATTAGTTTTACTAATTAAGTTCATAGTACTAATTTATTATTAGTAATTATTCATTACTATGAATGATTTAAAACTTTTTGTTTAGGGTTAAATTAGTCGATAAGTGTGGCGGTTTTATTGTACTTAAATAATCGGTCCGAGACAACTCAGACAAACTTTCTTATTTACGAGTTCATAATTCCTTAGTGTTTTCCATATTATTAGTTTCCGTATGTACATTTAATTATTATTGAACATTTTTTATTATTTAAATTTATCATAAAAATTACTTCTCCTCGGGGGAGAATCGAACTCCGACCGCGTTTAGAAATATTTTCTCATAGGCACTAGACTTTTCCCATGAAAACAGCTTATATCGTTAGATCCATATTTAAATGAGCTACATTCTAGAATTGTTTTTATCGAAATCGTCGGAACCGTTTCGGGAAATAATTGTTTTCAATTTTTTTGGGGAGTAGCGCCCCCAAATTTGGAGCTAAAATTCATTTCTCGATTTCGCCTATGATTTTTCAGAACATGTATACCAAATTTCGTCAAAATCAGCCCAGTAATTTAGGCTCCATACATCTGACGATAGACGGCTGACAGAAATTTTGTAGAAACCACTTTATTGGACTCAGGGGACCTCAAAACGTGTAAATTCATCATAATCAAATTTTAGTTCTAACACAATACGTTATCGTTATATGACGCAGTATAAGTGATAATTATAATAAATAATTCAGGTATTATTTTAGTTGGATTGGATTAATTTTTCATTAGAATTTAACTTTTGAGGTAAAGCCGAACAAATTCAATAATATAACATTTTTATATTTTTGAAGAAAAATTATTTGCAACTGTATCAAATCCTTGATTTATCGAATACATTATTATATTTGCTTTACTACCTCGCTCATCTAATATCTTGTTTTGTCTTGTAAATGATAATTTTTTACTTATTAATATTCCTAACATAAAATAATTTAGTTAATAATGAAAATGTTATCATATTGCATGTTAAAGTTCAGTTCTAAAACTAATTCATACACCATAATTCAACGCTGCATAATAATATCTAACCAAATTATTTTATTTGCTTCCTCAAGATAACTTTGATAAAGTTTTAAATTAGCGAGAACATTTTACAAACAAAAATCAATGAAAATGTAGGTATAACATTTCTGCATTTTATAACCATTTAAAACTAACTTTTTTATTTTGTTTTAATATCACAAACCTAAACTAAAACTTAATATAATTATATTCTTTTAATCTATTTTTAGGTTTAAGATGCTTTTAGATGATTTTTTTATTAAGCTCTTTATATAAAAAACCTTTCGAAAAGATAAAAGCTAAAGATATTTGAACCTAGTTCTATTAATGATTCATTTTCAGTATGCATTTTAATTAGGTAGAAATAACACAAAATGTCCCTCCACATAAGCTGAAATGTGTTTATTATCAATGCAGCTTTCAGCATTTTAAAATGCCATCAGTGATTTCAATTGAGTCTCATATCGATATCCTACATAAAGTTGACTCACCTCTCACTAAATCTTTTTTCAATGTAACTCTTTTTCTTTCGCGATAGTCACTGATTGATGGCCTTTTGAAAGCTCAGTACTGCTTTGATGATAAACTCATCAATTTACGTGGAGAGGTAGTTTTTAGTTTGTGCTAGTCCTTTAAGATTATCAATAGACACTCCTATATCTAACTTTAATTAGGTAGTTCTATTTATAATGAATAGTAGTGGGTATTTATTAAAAACTTTAATTAGTATACCTAATTAAGTCTGTAATTATAAATAAATAAGCCATTTAATGATCTTACATCTGCAAAACGCTGTGTCAACAGTCTCTAATTAGTGTCTGAGTATAATTCTATTAAGTCACCAGAGTAAAAAAAGGTTTTATTCTTCTAAAATTGTAGAACGAGCAAATTATTTGTAACTATTACCTCTGAGTTTAGTGAAGAACAGAAGCGCTGTGGTAATTCTGATGAACAAATTGTGTTTGCCTCTAAATTCAATTTAATCTTGTCAGAAATGTGTTTCAGACGTAAGGGATTATTTTTGGTCTGTCAGGCCATCAATATATTTTTAATAGTCCATATTTTTAAAACTGATTCTCCAATATTAATATATTACAGATGGTCTTATTGATGTATTGTATACTCAAGTGAACATTCGTCCTGTGATTGGACGCGATGTAGCTATGCGCCACACTAATTGACAGACTTGATATGCAAGGAAGTAGTGAAGAGATTAAAAGTCAAAGGTATAGAGCCGTTATCAATTGGCTAAATTCTATTTAAGACTTTCCATACCGTATAAGATTTAACTAAGTTATTAGGGTTTTTATATTTTAAAAATCTCCACTACTGGGTCATTACTCTCTTATGAATAAACGTAGTATAACCGATGACGATTATCGTAAAGAGTATAAAAATGGGCAGACAATTTTAGAGTTAATTATTGGAGTCATATAATCCCTTTTTTGGAAAAAGGGCAGCGAGGATATTAAAGGGAAAGGTTACTTGAGTAGGTTGTTTCAGATAATCCCATGGGATGACCCTTTATAGTAGAACTCTGGTTTCTACATTAGCTACTCTACCTACAAGTCAAACCCTAATTAAATTGTAAATACACTCAAGCCAAAGGGCTTTTATAGCTGTAGCCTTGGGAATAAAAAGGCTCTTTTTTGTTATTTACCAAATGTCCATTTAATGTCTTCATATGATTCCAAACCATTTCACTCCTGGACTTCCTTATTTTACATTCATGAGGTTTTCGTTTCATTGCATAATTTTAAATAACTGTTGCAATCATAAAGATGTGTAGATTTCTTAGATCTAATGTAAGATACGTTGTTACATAAAAAAACATATACGAATATCAGCTGTGGTATATTATGGTACTTGCTTCAAGGAATAATAAATTCACGATTTTTACATTCATAATTCTACTATCTTTTACTGTTGAATACGTGATATATGCGATTTCTTACTATTCGGTCCTGCCGTCGCGACGGTCACATCTGAGATTTTGTAAGATCGGAAGGATTTTATAATGTAGCATCCCTACCTATATCCCTAGTCCTCTAGGGATATAGGTAAATCTCCTCCCTAAATTTTCTCTTGTTTCAAGGACCTTTATACGTGAACTTTAGACTAACTACACCTCTTCTACTATGAATTATTAATACGTGTGTTAAATTTGTCAAGTTGATAATCGAAAGAAAATACTTCTTTGTATGTACATGATAATAATGTTAGAGTTTCGCCCTGTTTTGATAATAATTTCAATTTAAGAATTGATATTCATATATGTATACTTTGTGGTCTATTAAATTAAACTATTTGTGGTAAATCAAATGGTAGTTGGTTTTTATGCTTTAACAATAAACCCTTAACCTAAATAAGTTGATTATAAAAATATATTTTTAAAAACAAGCTTTTATTGGTATTCTTCTCAGCAAACCCTTTTATTTGATACCAATATCATGGTCGTGCCTAAAAATAACTAGTCCGTCATCATGGGCTGCCCGCCATATTGGATTTAGAATGACGACACTTAGCTAACCATGCAATGTCATCCAAGCTAAACGTGAAGGCAAAATTTCAATTCAATCGGTTGAGGATAACTGCTTTAAAATTCAGTTGCAAGATTTGACCCGAACATACATACATACAAACATTGCAAGTTAAATAAAAGCTTGTAAATAACTAATTACAAGATAAAAAGACATTTTTATATAATTAGTTTTTAATTTTTTGTCTTAAATCATAAATTTGAAATCCGTCAAAATAAAGATCGTGAATATAGGTCATGTCAAAACAAATAAAATAACTTGCGGATTTTTCCCGAACTAACTTTCCATAAAGCAAAATTTGCTGAAAACGAATTAAATTCTGCTGAAAGATGGCTAAAAGTATTAAAATAATGCATTGTCATCGTGTTCTGAGCTACTCTTAAAAGTTTCAAATGTCTAGCTACTCGGGAAGATACTTGAAAATCGATTGCAAGATTTGTACTGGACCCACAAACAAACAAACAAGCAAGCAAACAAGAAAGCAAGCTAATAAAAACGTAGTAAAATGTAATTTATTGGTGGGCTCTTAAGCTGAACATCTATATGAAGATTATAAATCTCTTATTGCACTTGCATTTTCAGTACTATAATAGTGGGAAAATAGCATAATGAAAGCTTAAAATGATGTCAAAATTGGCTTCTTTGATTTTCCTTGACTAAAAACCATCTCCAGATCAAATATAAACTTTTCATTTCTACGAGAACTCCCTTAACAATTCCAGACGAAAATAACATACTTGAAATAATCAAATGTAAACATTTGTACAAACTTAGAAGCATTTTCTGAAATATTCATTATATGTGAGGTTTGTCTATAATTTATTCGTGTTATTTAAATATAGCATGGAAAGTTGATTAATTTGGTCATGCGAAGGAGTAGGTTGTAGTTGAAGGGCTGAAGCAAGATGTAATATCATATTTCAATATTAAACCTTGAAGAAAGGAGGAATCAGATCTGACCTTTGACCCTTGATGTATGTATAAAACATTTCAAATTCAAGTCATGATTCTACTGTGGTTTAATCTACACAATTTTAATTTAATATAAACAGGTCTGGAAAGGATTTCCATATGTTAAATAAAAACTAATTTATCTTTACTTTGTTCAGATGTACTCGAAATAAGCATGAAAGTTAGTTTAGAAGCGTATTCTTTGAACATAATTAAACCTTTACGTTAATTAATTTTATTTTTAACCTGCTTATAGCAGGCAGGAGTTTGAGTTTATTTTGGGCTCATTACTGCTATATGACCTGAAGCTCATTACTGCTGATGGAGTATGTATAGCATGTATTTGAAACCGTTAAGGAAAGAGATAACTGTTTGTGACAGTATATCTGCGATACTTTATACATAATATAAGACCGAGGAAGTTATAAAGTTTGTCAATAATTTAAACCAACGGATTCCAATAATTTTTAATTGGTTTATCGGCAAATGAAGTGAAATATATAAATAAAAATAAAACCCTAAATGTACTTTAATACCTAATTTCTAATTGCAACAAGCAATAATATAATTTTTAAAAGAGACGGTTCTAAAAAAAGTTTATAAAAATTTGTATAAAACAAATAAAGGTAAGAGACATTATTGACATTTTCTCCAGTTAATGGTAAAACATTAAATCATAGATATGTTTTTGGGCAATGAATCTGCATAAGATTCATTGCCAAAAACATAGCCAAAAGTTTAGCCATCCTTTACTCTTCCTCCTCTACAGACAGTTGCTATGGTGCTCTCCTATTGGAGAAATGTAGTATTAAAAACGTGAAAATCGAGCAACCTCCTGTTATATCCTAACTTACTAGTACTATATTTAAGAGCATCACATTTTTCATGTCTTTTTTTTCGTGACCAAAATTTCTTCTGTCCCCAAAGTCGCAGACATATAATTCTAATAAATTAGAAAATAATAGCTCGTAAAAGCCTTAAAAAAGCAGCAATAAAACACGTGTTAGGATGCGATGAAGCTATGTGCTACACTAATTGGCTGTATATTTGTATTTAAATATTTATTACTGACACATCTCATGTAAATGCAATAACGTATGTTTTAATATAAATGAGCTTTGACCGAATATCTCATCAAAAACTAATCCATAAATTGTATCACTTCGGCTTAAGCGACAAATTTATATTATTCATAAAAAGATTATATGAGCAGGCTGTGACAAATATAAGATTAAACCATAAGCTCTCTAACGATATTAATATCAGCAGGGGCTTACTGCAAGGAGAAATCATGTCGCCTAGCCTTTTTAACTTATTTACCTCCGACTTAGAAGAATTCCTTAGAAATAAAGGCTCTCAGGGTGTTAGTATAAACGGTACTACAGACTTGATAATTCTAATGTATGCTGACGATCTAATCATCTTCGCCGACTCAGTAATTAATATGAACAAGAGCTTGAAACATTTACACGAATATGTAGCCTAAATGACCTAGAAGTAAATACTGAAAAAACCAAATTGGTTATATTTAGTAAAGGCGCACTTTCAAATAGCCGTAAATCGGTATTCTACAATAATAAAAAAGTGGAAGAAGTCTCTTCATTTAACTACCTTGGAGTCCAGTTTTCAAATAAAGGTGTATTTGAGAAGGCAACAAAACATGCCCTAAGTCGTGGTCGTTCCGCCACCGGTTCACTAAAACAAACCCTGTCTAGAGCCAAAAATAGTTCCTTTGCCACAGTTAAAAAAACATACAGAGCTTGTGTCGAGTCAACACTTACCTACGGAGCCAAAATCTGGGCCCTAAGATACCTGGAAGATCTGGAATCAGCGCAAAACTATTTTTTTAAAAGTTATTTCTCACTACAG
Organism: Gerris buenoi; assembly: GCA_001010745.2. Classification (NCBI taxonomy): domain Eukaryota; kingdom Metazoa; phylum Arthropoda; class Insecta; order Hemiptera; family Gerridae; genus Gerris; species Gerris buenoi. The sequence continues at coordinate 122,157 of KZ651282.1, forward strand.
AGGAATCTGCCTCACTATATTGTTAGAGAAGAGTTTAATATCACAAATATATCTGTATATGTCCTGAAGCAAGTTATTAACTGGTTAAACCATATTCATGAACAGGATGATTGTAGCATAATTAAAATCTGTCTTTCCAGACTAATTGAGCTGGACGCTTCACCCACTAACTCTGTTAAATTAAATTGTGTTAGTCAAATTATTGTTAAGCCAAATCGAGGGTGTAAACTGTAACCAAATAGTAACTTCCTATACCAACCGCAGTTTGAGTAATACCTTAACTTCCAAGTATGAAAGTATGCTTAGACAAAAAGACTTGAGCAGGATCGAAAACTCTACGTACAGCACAATATTTAAGATATTAAATGCAAGCCGTAGTTCAGAGGAAAGCCTTCTTAAGCTACTCTATGGTCCACAAAAGTTGCTGGCACAAGTTCGAACATCAGGCTACGGTTTCTTGAAGATCTCATCTAGGGGCATACTGCACCGAATCAGAACAGATGCACAGTGCACTTTGTGTAACCTCAATAAAATCGAAGACCTTAATCACATCTTATTCGAATGCCCAATGTACAACACGTTACGGAAACAGTATCTACCTTTGTGGCTAACAAACAAAGAAAGTAGTGCTGACACAAATATGTCTTATAATTAATCCCACTTCAAATAAAATAGCGAAATGTTTATATTATTTTTTTTATCAACTTTTTAAAAACAAGGTCTTTCCTATTGTTTGAGTAATTTATTAACTATTTATCTCTCTATGGCTGTAAAAAAAAGCATTTTTATTTTTCCCTGTATTACAAGTCTTCTAATAATAATAATTTTTTTTTCTGATTAGAATAATTAACTGCAGCACAAAGTTCAATAATCTAATTTGTAAAAAATATGCGAAACTACAAAAAAGGAAGTCCCTTCAATATAAGTTGTTTTTTTTCTTGAATTTTTCTTATTAATTTTGGAAGAACTATTTATTAACTTAAGTACTTTTTTTTATTTTTTGGTTATTTTCATTGTACACATTCATGCATTTTGTGCACTTTTTTAATATTCTTTGCTACAAAAATTGTTATTTTATTTTTAACATTATTTGTAAATTTATATTGTACGCAACTCTTTTGTATGAGCCACTAGGCTCAAAACAAATATATAAGTTTGAGTTTGAGTTTGAGTAATATAAATGAGCTCAAAGAAGCTCATGTAAACTGCTTCATTTCCATTATTACTTTAACACAGGGAGCCAGGGTAGCCGAGCGTCTTAAAGCGCTCCGCTCAGCTATCAATAAGTCGAGGCAACGCGAGGTCGTGGGTTCGATCCCGCGCCATGATACTCTGAATTGCATCAATGAATCGCGGACGGTGCAGGGCGAGGGACACCCTTTATGGGGACTCTTCCCCCACTGTTTGATGTGGGTCCGATCCGTGTCATGATGATGTAATTAGTATCTATGGTTCGAGGACGGAGCAGGGCAAGGGTCACCCTTTATGGGGACTCTTCCCCTACGCTCTTTCGCACGCTTATATAGCTTTCTAATGACCACATCATACTCGCTTCGGCGGTACAGTGTACAAATGTATGATGTGTGAAGTAGCTGGAACTCTCCACCAGGGGGTGTAAAAAGGGCCTAAGTGATGGCCTAATTGCAAGGTTCGAACAAGTAATTCGTCCTACCCGTTCTAGTAGGAAGTACTAGACTAATACTTTAACACGGAATCTGTCTGATAACCCCTGTCCTGTAATGGCCTAAGCTGTCGAACAGGACTAAAACCCAAAAGAAAAAAAAAGAAAATCGGAATCTGATTTTTTTCCCCCTCGGAGATGTGTCCAAATAGACCTGAAAGCCGGAAAAAAATTCTTAAATATTTCTATGTCAATGGATTTTTCTGAAACCTTTTGCTCTTACAGACTTACTTCTTTCTAATCCCGGTTCCTTTTACCTTCAATGAAGAGGAGTTACTAAAGGACTTCCAGGCTGATCATTCCTTGGTGATTCATGAAATCACGATGGATTGAATCTTAAAATGTAAATATTTTAACATGTCAATAAAATTATTGAGCCATTCATTACCTTTAATTTTCGCTGCCCAAACTACGTATACTTTTATATTAGTTGAAGGTAATATGAATGTAGTTGGATATAGTATAGATTTCTGTAATGTTAAGTACAGAAGTCTATATGTTAAGTACAGAAATGCATATCGTCAAGTTGAAAAGGTCACTAGTACCATCATTTTAGTACTATAGTGTTACAATTAAATTGTTTTTCATCCGTATACTATAAGTTCTCTTGAGTTTGTCTGTGTTGCTTTATGAATGTCTCCCAAAGGATACATAACAGGGGAAACTGGCATGAATACAAAGGAGGGAAAGAGCTTCTGTATTACACTTACAGCGAGTACCTTCAACTCTAAATATGTCGCTATCAGTTTTCAAGCTTTTCCTCCGACATAATGTCGGCAACCAGTTTCCTACGGATTTCCCCAGTGTATTTAGACTCATGCCAAGTTAATTACACTGGCATACTCCATCATCACTTTTACAAAATAATACAAATAACTCAAATGTTTTACCGAATACTCCCACATCTATTTTACAACCTACCCATCTTAATCTTAATTAATATCAACATGGGGTCTTATTTTTCGAACTTTATACGTGAGAAATATTTAAAACTTATTTACTTGTTTAATTACGCTATAAATAATTACCTTAATGATGTTTTGGAATGTGTTCACCATTAAAAAATGTGACATGCTCGTAAAACAAATTTTAGATATTTACTTTTTTCCTTATCTTAAAAGGAATAGTAGGTACTGTATACACCCAAAAAAACCGAAATTTCTATGGAATTGTCCGATTTGGGTGATTTTAAGACATTTTGAGTGGGCTTTAGCTGGATGCCTGTTAGTCTGTATCACCCATAACTCCAACATTTTTACGCTAGAGAGTTAAAATTTGGTACAAAAAAATAGTGCTTACCGGTGGTCGTGCCGCCCTGAAAATCATAAATTTGTGACGTCATTAGCCCGCAATAGTTTTTAATTTTTTTTTTTTTTTTTATTACGCTGAAATGCATTATACCCTTCTATAAACTAAATAATTCCTCCATTTTTAAATTTATATTTGCCATCATATTAGAATTATTTTGGGAAAAAGTTCCGAGACGCCCTGTACCCGATTTTGTTATGACTAAACTTAATTTATAATTCTTGTAAAACGTTTGTTTTAAAATAAGTGTTTGCTTTGTTTCTTGTATGACCATGAATAAATAATAAAATATAAATAGATATAAAATATCTGATGAAGTATTTTTCTGTTTCCGTGAGAGTTTTCAAAACAGTTTTCATCATCATTCTTGAAAAATATAAACTCCAAACTGGTTATAGGTGAGTAAGGTTGTCATATCTCTGCTCATCGTATCTGCAGTGCATATCTCAATTCTGCTTACCATTCAGCATCCGTTTCCATGCTTTTTTCAAAACAGTTTTTATTTAAAACAAAAAATTGTGATTGCCACTATGAACTTAAAACGTTTTTAAAATAACCGTTTTTATGGGGGTTGGAATTATGAATTATTTTTCTAAACGCTTTTGGAAACATATGAAAACGGAGGAAGACCATGAAGTGCCCAAGGTAGTCAAGAACCTTCTATTTTTGGCATGAGGCCAAAGATATCTTTCTAACCTTTATTGTAACCAACTAAGAACCAAACTGGCGGCTGTAGCCGACTTTGGATTAGTAGCTGCAGCTGAAAGTTAACCATACTTTCTACTATACTAAATATACATATGTGCAAGCTACTCTCGTGTGTATATGTTAAATGGCACGCCTGTTGCCTGTAGCTGGCAAGCAAGCAGAAAAAAAAACATAATAAAAATCCTTGGTATGCCAGTTACTGACAAGTACCCTCTTTTTGCATGCAAGCTACTTCCCCAACTTGACAGCATGTGTATCTCCAACTTTATTTGTGATAGATACCAAAGATATAGAGGTTGATTGTTAGTAGGCATCTCAACCATAAATATTCTAGTGATCTACAACGTCTTTACTTTCCCTACAATGTGCACTTTCCCTGTGTATTAGGTATATCTGCTCAACTGCATTTTTGAATCGTTTGGCGATCATGCAAATAATATGAATTAATTCTTGATTGTTTCAGGCTATTGAGTTGGGAATGTGTGGCAGTGAGTACGGCTGGGTTCTTGAAGGGAGACCAGAAGAGGCTTGGTGGCTTGAATCTGATCACTGTGGGCCAGGATTAGCACAAGCTGTTGAATCGGCCATACTTATCTCAAGCCATGATGCTTTAGTCGGAGATACGCCTTCTCTATCAGGCATTGTGAGTTATTTTCTAATTTTTATTCCATATTTTGGTATATATACTCAAGAAATTGCTTAATACCTTTGATCTCAAATTTACTTTACTACTAATACACGAGTGAGAGTAAAGAGTAATACTCTCTGTAAGTGTTTTCTTCCTGGTATATCTTAATTTAACTAATGAGATAACTTAAGAAGAAAATAACGAAGAAGAACAAACTAATGCAATTATAATTATTATAATTTAAAAAATTACTGGAATAATTAGCTTTAGGACCATGAGTTGAGTGAGTGCGTTGTTATCAAAGGTACACTAAGATCTGGTCGTGATACTCTTTGACCCCTTGTCGAAGGTTCACGGGATAACAAGCATCTTGACAAAAAAAATCGACAACTCGGTTGCCCTTATCCCTTTGCACCTGCCTTCTCGTTTACCTTACACACTTTTTCTTGGCGTTTTCCTTCTCGCTTCCTTATAAACGTCAATTCCCTTTTCATCTTTTCTCTGCTTTCTGTTCATGTGGTACTACGAGACACATAAAGCTATAAAAAAAAGAATATCTGATCAAACATTTATGCAAACTAGACTGAAACTAATAATGAATACATACGTAAGTGAGTCTGTGCCGTTAAATTCGTTTTGAAACACATATTTTTCATAAAATTACAAGAGAAAACGTCTACTTGGAGGCCGATTCTGTAACTTATTTGATAAACATACTTAATATCTACTGTGACATTATATATCAAACACTTCTATATAATATATCTAAGTGTTAATATAATATACAGTCTATAAGATTAGAGTTGGCACAATCAAAAGGCGGGAAAATTTTGAAGGAAACGATTTTATTGGTCCCCCATGTTGAATGCAACTTCAGAAAAAAATGCTCTACTCTACCCCTGTTCCACAAAAAAATATAACATGGCAACACCAATTTTCCCTTTTTATAACCCCTAAACTACCTCTACGTTTGTTGTTTCCCGCCTTCGATTGTGCCAACTCTAATCTTACAGACTGTAATATAGTTAATCTGTAAATTGATGCCAGCGCTGTATGTGGCCGAATACCAAACAATGGACTGACAGCGTCCTTTGGCCACTAACATTTTGTAAATGAAAACATCAATAATGGCGTCACTTTGTTTTGGTTTTAGCATTTGAAATATAACACATAATACTTATTCGAGGGGCTATATTATATCAAGCACTTAATCAATGTATACTTATATAGCAACAAACAAAGTTACAGATTAACGTTGACAGTTTGCGCGCGCATGTTCATAACAACAGTTTGATATATAATCACATGAAAAGGGAGGTTTTAAAGTTACAGAATCAGCCTCCAGATTTATTGGTTCTATTGTTTATGGAGAAAACTGAAAACTTTAAATGATTCCATGGATTCTTTGTGTGTAAAGTGAAACTGAGAACTCATTACTTTATGAATATTATTAAGTTAACTTAATTTATTGCCAAACGTCAAATTAACATGATGTATGTTGCTATCGATTACGCTTGTTCTAGATAAAATCAATAATGTTTTTCACTAGATATTACTCACTAGACACTAGATATATCTGATTAGTGCTGTAATGTTAATTTATTCATGTTACTGTCTGCTGCTGTCTCGTAATTCTTAACATTCAACTCCAATTTTCATTGTATTTAGTACATTAGCTTTTAAGTTTTATTATAATAACAAGGGGTATGTTAGTTGCGTAAGTCTAAATTATATTATCGGACAGACGGACATACTTACAGATTACAGATAGCTTTAAAAAGGCAAATCATCCCTTAAATGCTTTAAACAAAAATTACAGAAGAGAAATGAATAAAAATATATTCCTTTGCCATTTTAAATAATTTCTCAGAATTACACAAAAGTAAAGGGGGAAAAAATATTCGTACAACAAAAATAAAACAAATTAAAAACTTTTAGCATTTTTACAACTCTCTTTTCAGTTTTATTTGCTTAAAAACTTACTTCGTAAAAAAAATAATAATAATCCATTGCTTTCCGAACAAAATAATTTTATTACGAATCCCAAAACATTTTACTCTAACGTTTTACTTGTTCCGAGAAAACCCAAAGTTCAATATTTACTGAGAAGATTTCTTAAGTTATTTGAAGATCAGTATGTATTTAGTCATGGCCAAGATTAGAAATAAAGTGTATTTAGACGCCTTCCTTTTAATGCCATTTCATAAAACAAAAAAAGAAACCTTAGGGGAAAGTTGTACAAAGCGTATAATTCTGGTAATCTTTACTTAATTTTCATTAAAAATTCATTCAACATTTTTATCAATCTGTAATTCCATAGATATATGTATATATAACAGTAAAATTTCTAATTTAAGTTTTTATTGGTAATTTCATCAATACATTTTTTGTTACTCATTCGCAGTATATATAGAGAGCAAATGTTGGGATAACTACCATTAATCTATTTTAATTGATTTAAACGTTTTCAGTCCAAAATATTTGTATTTAAAAAATCTTTCAGTTGCATGTTGTCTGTAGTTTGCTGACGCGTGGAGCCTTAACTGGGCCAATTTCTATGAAATATGAGGTATATGTTCAGAAAAAACACTCCTTGAGGATAAATCGATAAATTCATTTTAGCTTCAAATTTGGGGGCTCTACTTAGCCCAATCAAATTATACATGGTTGATGAAAAAGGTAGGGTATCTGTAACATTTGGGAATGTAAGCCTGTAAGGCCCAAGGCCACTAGTAAAAAACCAAGTTTGCTGAAAGAAAAAGTCCTGTGCAAGTAGAGCTATATATAAATGTTGGACTTTTTTCGGCTTTTGCTTAATATCTCTAGTCTTATGCATCGGAGAGCATAAGTAGTTTTTGTTGAGGACAACCGTTTCTACCTCTTTTGTATTTATTTTTTTTACGCTATTTTCACTTCTTGAAACGTTTAGATCACGAGGATACAAAGTTGTATACGGCACAGCATAACATTTTATTTAAAAAATAAAAAAATCATAATATAAACCATAGGGAAAATAGACTGCCAATTAGTATGTCACATAGCTTCCTCGCATCATATCATGTACTTTATTTTTATATTACCATTAACATTATATAACTTTATTGTTATATTGTTTATTGTGTAAGAACAATTAACAGTTTTTAGTGATCTTTAACACTTCATAGGGGTGTCGCTGTAGGTTTTACTAAAAAATGGTATGTATTTGGAAAAAAATGTTTGTCTCATTGAATAGATGAGGTTTGATTATTTTCCCGGCCAAAAATTCCAATTCTAAATTTGAGGTTGACGTTTACGCGAGTGTTGCGCGTGAACGCTTGAACGGATAACGTTGTCCAACAAACTCGTCTTGAGCATTGGTGAAATGAACATGTCTACTAAATTTCATCAAAATCGGTCGACATTTACTCAAGTTATCGTCGCACGTTTCATGATTCGCGGACACACAGACCGACAGACAGATACGAAACCGAAAATGTTCCCTGATGTCTGAAACGGATTTCTGTCTTGGAATTTTTAAAATCGGAGGCATAAAATTTTGTTGTTCTCAAAAGAGAACACAATGCTTCCGTTACCTTCGGTAAGCTCGGAAGCAAAATAAATTAAATAACATCGAACTGTAACCATTTTGCGCTATGGTCAGACAGAAAATGTTTTTTAATTTAAACGTGTAAAAAAGTTTGAGTTTGTGGGGGACAGAGAATGGGGAGGGTGTACTGACAAACAACATCACTTACTTGTACTGGATAAATTAGATCTAGTAGAACTTAATTGGACAGGTGGGGACTTTGCGAAACTAATTGGCTTATTTATTATACAAGTGTCTTTGTTGGGATACTATTTATACATATGTCGTTCAAATTAATGCATTTGTGGAGAGACTTTCGTTTTTATGTTACCAATGGCATTAATTCCACTCATTCTTCCCATTCGTCAGAAAATCCATAAATTGTATTTGTTCAAAAACAATTTAAAAACGTTTCAAAGACGTTTTTTTTTTCAAAGAAAATTGCAAGATTACGATCGTGAATAACTCAAAAAATATTAATTTAACTGCATTTTTTTCTTCAAATTTGATCCTCTATCGATTTCCGGGATTATTTTGTGCAAAGGAATTTCCACCCCCCGAGAAGGGTGGCTCCCCCCCCCCCCCCGCTTCGGAATGGCAGACATGCATTTTTTTGATCGTCTGCACCAAAGGTTCATTTTGTAATAAAAATTATTCATCTACCTTATGAGAACATTTTTCATGTAGCCAGCTCTGTGTCTACTATATCTTCATTATTTTAATGAAATTTTGATGTTTTGTCGAAAGGATCCCCCAAATAGCTGCAGATTGATTTCAACAGTCTGCAGTCTATAAATTGTGCTAAATTGATCCTTTTAATTCATGTAAAAAATAAAAAATAATTTTGAGAGATATAAAAAAAAATGGGGAAAAATTAAATAAATTTGACCATATTAGGTTGTAAAAGCATAAAATCATTAAAGCAAGTGAAATAGGACGCGAGGGAGCTATGTGCCTCACAAATTGATAAGACTATTTTTGTATTTAGTGAGAAAGCAAAATGGTTGTCTTGACGATGTTTAGTTTAGTTAAGTGGCATTAATCTATAATTAAAACTAGATAAATATTAAAGTGGGCAAAGAATTTTTTTTTGTGATAAGGGGGATTAAAAGGTGTATTGAACCGAACAATATTACGAAGTATCGCGTATTCCAATGATGGCATTTAGTTGAAAAGCTTGCATTCACTTCACTGAACAGGGAAGTTAGTTAAAGTTAAATTCCCCAACTATAAGTTGGGAAAATATAGAAAAGCATCGCAACTGAATAGCTGTTGCTTCAAGACCTTTCTCAGTTGATAATTGTAATGACTTGACTCTCTAATTAGTCAAACAATCTTTGAACGATCTAACAAAGTTTCAAATTTAAATTTATTTAAGCACTTTCAACTTTTAGGGTCAAAAACAAACAATTTATATTCCCTTGATCCTAAAAGTATTTGCTCGTTAATTATTTAATGTAACAAAGTTTAACTTATCAAGTTTTATTCAATACCTTCTGTACATTAGCATCTAAAATTGTTATTTGTTCTCAAGCTGAAGTGTCCAGACAATTTAACAACTTTCGACGTGGCACTATTTTGGTAAATTCAGTAGGTTTTTTAAAAAAAAAAAATATATAAAATATCCACTCTTGTACATACGGTAATATCATAAGGTTATCTTACGGGTGGGGAGTTCACTCTAGATACATAAAAACCTTAGAATTTAATGACAAAACCAAAAGAAAATCTACATAAATGTTTTATTATTAAAAAAACACATCGTTTTATTGAAGTAGTAAAAAATCTCTGTCAGCCATTATACACATTGATAGCAGTAAAAACATGTACCATCAATTAATTGGCCGATGCCCTCGAGATCCTCTCGTGTCGGTCGATATCGACACGAGAGGAAGTGTTCAAAAAGTCATCAGTTTAGTTTTAGCGGTAAAGACAGAGCTCTTCAAATTCAAACAACATCGTATTTTATCTAATGTGGTTTCGGACAAGGGAAAAAATATGGTTTATATATATATATATATATATATATATATAAAAGAGTGATTTTACTTCGTCCCAAAGGGCAATAGACTTAAATTACCCCTTTTTCTAAATAGATAGTCAGACTAAGGTACTGTATTTATCCCTTTAAGGGATATTTAGTCTAATGAGGGGAAGCCAGCGTGGCGTGCTCTAGACTCTAGATGGCCCGCCATTTGTGGGTTCGATACCGTGCCATGGTACTCTGAATTGCATCTATGAATTACCGAATTTAATGCCAGAAATTTCTGGAATTTTAAATAGGAACAGATTAAAATCATTTTAATCGGACAATTAAAAATAATTAGGTGTGCAAGTGCATTTTTAGTGAGCCACCTTTTAGTAAAATCAAAAGTTGTCAACCATTTTGAAGATTTGTAGTCATCCTGAGTAAATTTCCCACTCGTTAAAAACCCACTAGCACTATTAATTTCCCGTATTTAGGTGAGTAAATATTTTATATGTATTATAAAATTAATGACTACTAAAATAATGCCAGAAACCATTTTTAATGTGACAAAGGGTCACATTAAAAAAAATTCAATCGGACAGTTAAAAATAAGTAGGTGAGCAAGTGCATATTTAGTATTTAGCGAACCACCTTTTAGTATTAAAGAAGTTTAGAGTTGAAAAAATACGAAGATGAAAATTAATTTGAAATATTGTAGATGAAATAGTTTATTATTTGAGTCGGATCGTATCTTCGTCTTACACACTTTTCTTAGACAATTTGTTGTACTTTCAGTTTTCTCCAGTACTGCGGTGATAAACAATTTTGTTAGCTGTGTTAGACAAATACACTGTGATTAGTGATTAGTGAAGAAATTGAAACTCACTCAGACATTTATGTTAGTGTCATCATTAATTGTTACGTAGAATGTTTGATTAATAATTTCTACCCTTTGTTTCAGACAAACAGCGAGTTTGTAGACTTAGTTGGAGGAGGTAAGACGGGCTTCTCTAGGCAGAGCTACGATGCCATCTGGGCCATGGCTTTGGCTATAAACCGAAGTCTTGCAGGTTACCAGCCTGATTCGTTCCGCTATGCCAGCAAGCAAATTGCAGACACTTTATCAAACCATATGGGTCAGCTTGAATTCTCTGGCATTTCTGTAAGTATAGTTTCATTTATATTGGCACTTCTTTAGATTGTTACTCACCTTATAAAAAAAAGGGGAGTAACAATCTGAAGAAGGTGTTCAGAATTTTCATCTGAAGACTGTTACTCCCCTTATAAGCACTGAAGTTTGATATCCCTTTATCCTAAAGTACATTGGACTAAACATTACTTTGTCTTGACGGTTATTTAGTTAGTCATTTATATTTTTAAAAAAACACATAGAGGAGTAGCAATCTAAAGTAGTATACCTTTATATCGATGTCACCGAGTACATAGGATATACTTTATGTCTCTACGATGATACCTAAAAAAGATCCGTGATCACCAGAAGCATTTTTGTTGAGACATTTTTGTAGACGTAATTTTTCATGTGAAATTTTTTTATTTGTCTCCAATTACAATAATTTCTGAACAGAAATCTGTTTCAGACTTATTTTTCTAAATTTAAAACGTGAGTCTTAATAGGCTTCAAACATAAAAAATATAAATTACAAATGTATAAGTGTTCTATATATTATTTAAATTTGCAAAATACTATCTAAAAATACAGTATTAGCTATAATATATACTAATTCGTAAATTTCTAAATTAGATACTGAATTCGGCCAATCTTTTTCAGGTGTATATAATGGTTGTAGGCGGCCAATACCGCTTAGTTTTATAAAACGTATATAATATTAACTTTTAAAACCTAAGCTGCCAAAAAGAGATAAGAGAAAAGTATTGAAAAATAATAAATAATATTATAAAATAAATTTAATAAAATATCGGTTGGAGTGGGGATGGTGAGAAGAATAAATATTTTATTCATAAAGAGCTGGTTGTTAAATACATTTTTTAAAAGGTCATATTGAGAAAAATATTTCGGTAAATTTTTAAAACTTTAGCTTTGGGCAAAGAGGTAGTAAGGTGAAGTAAAATTGTTCTATATTTTGTTTCCATATTAACCAGTCATATTAGGTCATGTATTACGCTAAAATGTACCAAGCTTGTTTACACTAGAATTAAATTTTATTTATTTATTAAGAATAATATAAAAAGTATTTACTTCAAAATTGTTTAACTGAACACAAAGCAAAAGCATGAGCGTGGTAAAATCATATGCTTGTTATAATATAACCTGTCTATTCATTATACAGATCTTCGTTTATTGACATTTTCATGTCTCGGCTATGGGACATAAACTCGAAAAGCGTTACCAAAAAACTAGCGTTTCACGAGTAACAGGGAGTTAGGAAGATATAGGAGGTGTTCAATTGAGTCTTTACTTCAGTGCTTTACTTTTTTTATTGGTACATAGTATAAGAATTTATGAAGAGGGAGAGGGAGTGTCATGATGAATTCAATTATGAGATTTTGATGGATTTGCACGTTTTGAGTCATAAAAAAGTTGTTTTAAAAAATGTCTGTCTGTCTATGCAGATGCATGTAGCCTAAACTACAGTGGCGGTTGCGATGAAATTTGGCATATATGTTCAGATAAATTATATGTCCCGAGGTGAAGTCTAGAACTTTATCCTAATTTTAAATTTGAAGTGATGGATTAACTTATAGCCCTTATTAAGTGGTGGATTTTTAAAGATTGGATAATGTGTGAATAAAATGGTATGTTCTTACGTAAACTGTTATGAAGAGAAGGTAACGTGCGAACTTAACTGCAGTGTGAATTGAGAGGTTAAACTGGATAGTGAGGTTGGGTAGGGGGATGATGCAGATTCCTGTAGCGTTATGTGGTTCATATTGTCATCTGTCTCGAACAGATACGTGATTCGACTAAACCCTCTCTCTACAGAATCACAGAGTTAGTCTCAGAGAGAATTTGAGATACAGAGCATGAAAGCTTAGTTAAGATATAGCTGTCATCTGCAATGAAATTTCTATATTGAAAGGTCATTTTATTCAAGATTTTAAAGAAAGGAATCTAAGATTTTAGAAAACTGAAATTGTAAACAAAATATACTTGTATTGAGTTACTGCTTAAAATGAAAAAAAGTTGTTAAAGTTACACCCACTATAAAAACTTATGCAAACAAAACTTAAACTTAGTTTTAATGGCTAAGATTTTATAATATTTTTTCTCCAGAAGGGAGAAAACATTAACATTCCACTCAAGTTTATAGGGAGAAATAGATTTCATTACTGCCTAGTTGAGAAAATGAGGGAGGAAATTAAGTACCTTATTAGCTTAAAACAATACTGACTTTATTATAAGAATTAATAAAATAATACGATTTGTAAACAGTAGAATAAACTTATTTTTTCTTTGAAAAAAATCCGTGTTCCACGAAGGCACATTTAATTATACATAATTAGTTTCTTCTTTGATAAATAAAACTTTTTTCTTTGTTTTACTATGTTTTTGTTAAATTTAAAGGTATAAAAAGTTTTAAATTAAGTGATTAATACCTAAAGGAATAATTATAAGATCGAAATCTTTGGTTTTATTAGTTTTATTTTTCTCCCTTCTCGAGGAATAGCTATTTGCGTACCTAGAGCAGTAAGGGAGTTATTACAGGCCAAAGGCGAAGTTTGAAAGCTCGAGTGCTACGCACTCGTGCGTTTAACGCCCGAGGCCTGTCATGTCGCTTACTGCTCGTAGTGCGTACACTATTTTATCGCCCACCACATTTAAACTAACTACATAAAACTATTCTTCCGTAATCTGCCAATTAGTTCGGCACATACCTCTCTCGTGTCTTATTTCGTTAAGTTTATTTCATTCAAATTTAATGATTTTATGATTTTAAAACACATTATTATCCATCAAAATTTAAAGAGTGCAGACGGTTGAAATTAATATGGGCCAATCTGCAGGCTACTTTCGATAAACCATTAAAAATTTCATAAAAATCAGATTAGTACTTTAGAAAATATAGTTGAAAATAAATGTATGTTTGTGTGCATGAATAAGTGAAACAAATGAGCATAGAAGGTTGAAGATATGTTGGTTCACAAAAATCAAACGACACACCGACAGACAGACACGGAACCAAAAATGTTCCCTGACGTCTGAACGGATTAATGTCTTGGAATTTTTGAAATAGGAGACCTAACATTTTCAGAACGATCACATATCTTCCGTTACCTTAGGTAAGCTCGGAAGCAAAAAATAAATAAATAAAATAAAATGTGTTTCTTGAGATGTGATTATAGGCTCAACATTTCTCTATTGTCAGTTATACTTTTAAAATTACCCATATTAGAGAACTGTTTTGTGTGCCCACGGACAAAGGTAGTTGGAAATAAGTAAAATCTTAGGTATATTAATAACAATAATTTTAATAAAAAGAAACCGTTATAGCGTAATGCCTCAAGTGTGAGAGGGAAATATTAAAAACAAAATATGATCAGCTAAGAAATCCAGTTTTTCAAATTAATTTTTTTTCTCTCTTCTTTTTGTAATTTTGACAGCTTTCAGCCTAATTTACTGGGCCAATATTGGTAATTTATGGCTCAATTTGCATGTTTAAGTTGCTACTAGTCCTATATAATAAAAACCATGTTTACAGCCGCATGATTACAGCGATTTTTACTTGTAATATCCTTTTTCTTTGGTGAAGCATCCAGTAATTGCATTACCTTCACGACAGCGTTAACACCTCTAAATTATTTTTTTTAAAGATTTATTGCGCTAAATTACTCCATAATCATTTAAAAAAATACAATGTTAAAATATTAACAAAAAATTAATAAATATATTTGTGAATGTCGTTAAACAATAATGCTGGCATTATATAAATTATGAATACATAATTAAACTCAATATGTATTTAATTTAATTAAAAGTAGATTATGCTTTTGGTTTATTTTATTTGATGAAGAGAGACAAAATCATTTTTTAAATAAACAATAAATTGTTAGGTAAAAGCACAAATGCAGAGGGCAATAAATATATTAATATTTATTTGAGAGACCATTATAATTGAAATATAATTATGGTTTGGGTGTACAAATGAATAAATTATACTGGCCAAAGAGAAATGCCATATTATTTATTGATTGAATCCGTATTACATTATTAGAACCATCTGGATGTGTGCTTCACTACATCCATATTTTAATTGTATGTTGTAAAAGATATCTAAATACGTAATTACGAATATTAATTATAATGCATAATTAATTATAAAGTCATTTCCTCACTCTTTAAAAGGAACTCCTGCTTGTTCTAGAACCTCTAAAAAAATCTTTAAAAATAAAAAAATAAATGTGTGCAGTATACTCAGCTTTTTAAAAAACAAGAAAAATTCCAAGAGTAAACCACCCTTATCTATCTTTTATATAACCGAGTACTGTCCCGACGACGGGCGACGGCGACTCACCTCTAAATGATTTATAACTTATAACGTTAAAAATTTAAGAGCTCTAACCTGGGTTCGAACCAGTTTCCTCCAGCACATTTAGCTGAAACTCTACCTTTGAGCCATCCCACTGTAATGAAACTCCTACTATAAAACTTACTATTTAAACAGTAAATATCTATTTAAATATTTTAATTATAATTAATTATTTCAGCTTTTTTTTCAACCATATTTATTCTGCCCGTTGCCATGGGCTTAACAGCTAGTTTTATAATATTGAAAATATTATTTAGAAAAGTGGTTCAGAATTGACAAACATCTTATTCGAAAAATATTATTTAAAACAACGTGTAAATATTAAAGATTATTTTAAAAAGAAATAAGGTAATATTTACTAAAATAATAATGAAATAATATTAACCTTTTATTTTAAAAATTAATTCAAATTTAATGTTTACCTATGAATTGTAATTGTGAGCCATTTTTATCATTTTGTTTTCTTGATACCATCCAATAGAATGGTAGTTTACCCTTGATATTTTTTTGTTACATGTTTTCAAGAAATTGAAAACTTTGCATACAAAATCAAGATCTATCTGTTCTGATGCTTGATATTTAAGAACAAGCAGGATTTTTTATTTTCAATTATAGAATTACTTTATTCGTAAACCCAAAATAAGAAAATTGATCTATTGCCTAGTTCCTGTGATGTAAATGTTGGCCCCTAGATCTTGTACCTAGAAAAAATGGTGCGCTGTGGATTAATCTTTCTTTTCAAACACATAAAAATTATCCTCCTGTTTAGTTTAATTTGTGGAACGCAGCTGTAAATGAAATAAAATTAAATGAATTTGATTATACATATATATAT
>KZ651282.1:138451-153056 GCA_001010745.2 Gerris buenoi
TATATATATATATATATATATATATATATGTGTGTGTGTGGGTGTGTGTGTGTGTGTGTTTGTATGCATTACATTTTGTTTTATTTCTCATTTAAACATTTAATTAAAATCTTAAATTTACCATTTACTTCATATGCACAAGAAGTGTTGAGTTGATTCTTTTTTTAATAAAGTATAAAATTTATAAACTAAACCCTGCACCAGTTCAAATGAAAATGTTCAATAACATCAAAGGTTTGGAATAAAAAAAGAGACCTAATATATAATGAAAATAAACATAGGGACTACATAGCAAGTACTCAAACTAGTCTCTGAAAGCAATTTTCAGTTTGATCAAAGAACTTTAAAAAAGTTTAGAATGGTTGCAAGGGTTAAAAAAAAAAAATCCTTTTAAAAGGAGGTATCATTTTGTTTAAATTCGTTCTGGGTTTGACAAGGAAAAAAGTCAATCAAAGTTGCTAAAGAGTAAAAAAAAAATAAAAATGACAGTGTTAAAATCTAAAGGGTATAATTCTCTACTGTATAATATATTTTCAAGGGAAAATGTTGGGCCTCAAAATTTAACTTTGAGACGAGGTACTAGTACACAAAATAAAAGAAAATTGTCGATTTGATGTGCATATCAAAGGATATAGTTTAGAGGTAGAAAACTTTAATATTGTATTAAATCGATTACTTCATTTATCCTGCTCTTTATCACCTATTTCTTCTGACTTTGATAGTAATATCGAATACGATATTTTCCTTTTAACACCTAGGTAATAGCAAGAAATGTTAAGCTAAAGAAACATTATTAAATTGGTTTAATAAAAAAGGGTTAGTGGAGGTCAACATTAAATGTTTGAGGATTAGTCTCTTCACTTAATAAGACATAATCATTTTCTAAGCAGCTATAGGTATAAGGCCATCATCAGTGCCGAAAAGTGAAAAATTTTAATGAAAAAATTGAACAAATGGGAGAATAGTCTAGTCAGTTATGCCAAACCAGCAACCAGTGTAAGACTTTTTTTAAACTGATTAATAGTTATTAAAATGTAAGTTCTGGAAACATTAAAATTTCTTAAATATCGAGATGTGTAGGAGTTAGGAGTTATCTTAATGGGTTCAAAGAAATTGTCCATCCACGTATAAAATAATACATGTTAGATATGGGAGCGTCTATGGAGGTCATCTTAAAGGATAAAAGAAAAAGTCTCTCCACGTAAAATTAACTTTTTAATTGCCAAAGCAGCTTTCAGCCCCTAAAAAGCCATCCTAAGTGCCTAAATAAAGAAGAGAGAAAGAGTTACATAAAAGCGAATAAAATCAAAGGTGAGTCTATATCATGTCGGAGAACGACATAAGACTCCAGTCGTATGTCGGTCTCCATCCAGTCATATGTCGATAAGAATGAGTCTTATGTCGATCTCCGACATGATATAGACTCACCTTTCACATATTTTATTAGCTTTTATGTAACTCTTTCTTTCTTCTTTATTTAGGCACTGATGATGGCCTTTTAGGGGCTGAAAGCTGCTTTGGCAATTAAAAAGTTAATTTTACGTGGAGAGACTTTTTCTTTTATCCTTTAAAATAATACATGTTTATTTATCAAACCCAGCTTTGTGCCTTTCAAAGGCCATCTTCAGTTCTGATTATAAAAGAATATTAGAGATACATTAATAAAATAAGAAATGATGATGGCCTTACTGTTATAATTTGAGTTTCAAAATAAAGTATTTTACCTATAAAAAATTAAAAATAACTTTCTCCACCATAAAAGGTAGCAGCATTTCAGGAATAAAAATAGCGTCTCCTGCAAATAACCCATTATAGCGTTTCGATGGAAAAATGGGTTTGAAATATTCCCTGATCCATTTAACCCCCTACCTACCTTCCAAATAAACCAGATTTGGCTTTTAAAATGTTAAAGGGGGTGAAAATTGGGCCGTCTCTTCTTCCTAAAGGTAGTCCTGAACCCAATGTAATTTGGCAGGAAGGAGCATTAGCCAAACACACTAATGTGTTTAGAAGACCTGTCAACTTTACCTTTTATTACAGCTTTTTTTATTTATGATTATTTTATTTATTTTATAATCTCCTATTCTAACTGTTTAAAAAAAAGATGGGAATAATATATCATTGTGATTATATACTATTTTCTTTTAGTTTACATTACTAGTAATATTTATTTATAATACTTTTAAAGTTAGAATTTATGATTTAAATAATAAAATATTATTTTATCGATATTTTTCGATTTATTTTAATATTAATAAAATCTAGCTCCAACTAAGATACAACCAGTGTAAGTACCCGAAAAAAGGTCATAGAATCATAGTCATATGTAGTTGTTTTTCGATACGACCTTACCGTTAACAGTGCGTCCTTTTTACCTTTTTATGGGAGGGGGGGGGTGTAAAAATGTTCTATTTTTTTGGAATTTTCCTGTCAGCTACACGGCTATATCTACAATTGTGCTAAATTTCAAGTTTAGTGGCTTACAATTTTGATAGCAAGTGAGTATGTAACAAAAAGTCAACTTTGCAACTCTCCCCTTTTGTAAAGGCTTACATATTAAGACCTCAATTTTTATAGTGTCCTTAGCTATTTTAGCCACTTATTAAAAGTTTATCATAAGAGGGAAGCAAAGATATGAGGGTGAGAATACCAGGGTGAATTGGTTCAAGTTAAGCCTTAGATATAGATAAATGTGAATTCATTGATACACCATACAGAATACAGAATTGATCTATTTCATTTATTACTAATTTTAAGCATAATTATTTTCTTCTCCTAAACCTTTAGTTTATGTTTCACTAGAAAAGTATTTATTTGAGTTTGTTCTAAACGCTATCTCACTTGAGTGGGAGGTACTCGATGGATTATTTGCTCTCATGCCAAGCCTCTAACAGGGTTTGTCCATTTAAAACAGATTTGCTCTTTGCCTATTGAATTTTTCATTGTTTTCCATTCTCAAAAAAAAAAAAAAAAACACTGACTTCAAATTGATATTGCGGCGTCTTTTGACAGTACCAACGTATTTCATAAATGTAACTCCAAAAGTATGATGTAGTTTTGTTGATTAGTTTCGGGTTTAACAATTAAACCCTTTTTTTTGTTTGTTAAACTTTTACAAACTAGAGTGAGACAACGTTTCCTGGCGTCCTATCACTGGAGAACGACCACATATAGCATGAGCATAGAATACTATAGGGATAAAAGTTAAAATAGTTTGAGGTGTAACTCTAAATTTTCCATAATCGGCACTGATGATGGCTTTATAAAAGCCGAAAGCTGCTTTGATAAATAAAATATTATTATTATTATTTTCCGAGGAGAGACTGTTTCTTAGTATTTATCAATTTTATTTGGTTTGGAAGCAAAAAATGGCAGGCAATTTTTCTGCAATTCTTGTTCCTCACCTTCTGTAACTCAAGATCGCTTACAGCCAGGCACGAATCTAAGTCAGTTCGATTGATATGAAAGTCTTGCTTTATTTCTATCATTGATTAGAATCTCGTGAAGCAACGCTGTATAGCGAACATTCCCCCGATAGGGAAGTAAGGTGACTTATAAATTTTAATGTTCAAATGCAATTGGTTCCGGAGATCGTGTCAAATTTTGCATTTAAGTAGCCATCTTCTTAAATCAAGATAGCGTATCGTATAAAAATATTTTCTTAGCATGCACTTAGATGCTGAGAGGCAAAAGAATCCTGACTAAATTCTATGAACGCATAAGTTCAGTGTTTACAGTTATTTCGTAATGAGGCAGTCAGCGTGTGATATTTGATTTTACCTCGTATATGGATTTATTAAATAAATAGGTCAAGTGAGTGCTGGTCAGCACACAGCGAGGGACCTTAGGAAACTCAGTATTGTTTAAGTAGTACCTATTAATGGGGCTGTTATTACGTATTAGCTTAGTATTAGTAGTAGTTCAACTAGCTATCATACCACTAGAATAGCCCGCGTTCCACCTACAGAGCGTTATTTTTAAAATACTAAAAAGGCCACTTTGAACTATCCTAAGGGTCTTATATTTTAACACATAAAAAAACTTATGATAAAGTACTTTTTGCCTGTGAACCGGACTATAGACATATAAATATGTACATCAAAAAAATAATTATTTTGAAAAACACCGTATTTTGGCAAAAAAAAAAAAAAAAATAATAATAATAATAAACCGAAATTTCCAAAAATTGGTATCTTTACTCTTGTCCTAGAATTGTTACATAACCGAGATAGAGGGGGAGGGATACTTTTCATATACCAACTTCAAACGCGCCTACGCTCTTCCTATCAGAGCTTGTAACCAAAAAATTATTAATTTTTGTTATCAGCTCGTCGTACCCTTAAATATGACACCCCCCAGGGTCTCCAAAAAATATTATTTTTTAACCCTCAAGTGTCGCTACATTTTTAAAATGTGCGGGAAGGTACTACACACATATATGCCAAATTTCAAAGTGATCGGACAAAAGATGCAACCATGAGAGCAGGCGACAGATGGATGGACGGACAGACAGACAGACGCAGGAAATGTAAGGGAACTTTGTTTTGCCTACGGACCCTAAAAAGCAAAACAATATCATACAGATACGAGTAACCTTTTTTGCTTTCGATTCATCATTGATACAAATTGTCTTGTCGGCTAAAATATCACCGATTCTTGAGTACATCATTTCTAGATTTTACGGAAGCTTTCCCATGGAAGTTTCTATTTGGCTCTTAGGCCATTGAAACTTAAAAATGAAGCATTACTTATTAAACGTGATCAAGCAGTATGAATTATTATGCCAATTACTCCTTTGCCTGTGACTTAATAGGAATTGTGTGTTGATAAAAGACAGCTCCGTTAGCTTTATCTTGGAATCTAGTCATTGACATGCATTTTGATTGTCTTAAGCAGAATTGATATATCTAGTCTTCTCTAGAGCCTGGTCATCCAATATTGAACTTCTTGGCTTTGAGTAATGTCTATGCTGGTTCATATCCTGAAAAGATAATGGATGTTCCTCTTCTGAGTAAACATAGCCATTCTCAGGTACGCAGTCGCCAAAATCTTCGTAGGCATTAAGCTGGTAATCATGATTAATTAATAAATAGTTAATCAATCTAGTTTTATTGTGGCTTACCCTGTACTCCAGTATATATATTTATCATTAGGGCTCGGATTTGAGCATATTTGCAATTTTTTTTCCTGAATAGTACTCATTGAAAGAAGCCGTTTGGTGGTATTTTCACCTTTTTGGGACCAACAGAATTTAAATTTATCGAGCATATAAATGCATATAACGGCTGTTTTCAGAAAAGCATATAAATGCATATTCTTGTGGTTTTTCGTCTAAATACATAGTTTTTATTCAAGTTCTCCCCCAAATGCATAAAACAGCTGTTTTCAGAAAAGCATATAAAATCATATTTTTGTGGTTTTTCGTCTAAATGCTTTGTTTTTATTCTAATTCTCCCCCCTCCCTTACCACCACGAAATATCAGAGAGAAACGTGGTGTCGTGCTTGACTTTCATAAAAGCCTTCATGAGCGTCATTTCTAAGGTCAGCAATGTCAGACGATTTTCCAAACTACTCTGCACAAGATGCAGCATAAGTTAAGTATTTTCGAAAGAATTTATTGGCCGCTTTAAGGAAATCACTTAAAAGTGAAAATATAGAAAACTTCTTGATGTACAGACCAATACCAATGTACTTAATTGACTCGACTAATACTGAACTTTTTGTAAATAAACTTTTAAACTGTACACTGTATATATATATATATACATGAAACTTGTGGATATAGCAGTGTAGCATACATACAATTTGAAAATAATACTCGAATATGAAGATAAATTGTAGATTTTCTCGTTTCTCTATCATCTCTATAGTTTTTAACAGCGTTTTTTGAACATATTCTGCATATTTAACAGCATATTGTGGGTTTTTTCGAGCATATAATGGGTTTTTCGAGCATATCTATCGAGCATAAAACATGTGGTTTTCGAGCATATCTGGAGATTTTATCGAGCATATCGATCCGAGCCCTTTATCATTATAATAATAAATTAGATTTTTTTTTTTTTTTTTTTTTTTTTTTTTTTTTTTTTTAGGCTCGTCTTATCAGCCCATTTATTGGTTACAGGATAACATTAAAATTAGTAAATTCACATCAATCTATCCTCTTTAACCATTTAATATAACAAATAATTACACACAATGATTCTTTGCTCGTATTTATTGCTTGTATTCGTTGCTTATAGTGTTGCTCAATTTATTGTGCAACAATCTAACGCTCTACGAGTTGATTTATACTTCAAATATTTAAGAGTAAAATATTGTACTTTGTAGTAAAATCTAAGTCAAATAACTTTCTGAAGTGTCTAATCGTTGTACAATGGATTATGCAATAAAATTCATAATAAATCTATTACATAATTCTAATTCTAATATTTTTTTTATATTTTCTTTTTAGCTTCTTACAATAATACAATCTTATTATAGAAGTAAGTTTTAAGGGACGAAAAAACGCGTTACATTAGTATGATGTAACATTAATTTATTTGAGCAGTGATATTGTTAAAAGAGTATCAACGACTTTTTATTAATATTTAAGCTGCTACTAACAAACTTTCATTTACGTAACATAATATTTTGTTGAGAGTATTAAATGATTTTCTATTTTGAATAATTTTTTCATTGTTTCAGGGTCCAGTGGCATTTAATGGACCAGATAGAATTGGCATTACAGCTATACATCAAATTCAAGGTAACTATTTCAATTTTTACTTATCATATATACATTTTTATAAGGTCTGTGGACCTAATATTGCTAAATATACTTCTAGTAAGAAATAAATATTTTTAGTTACATAATAATGAGTTTTTATTTGAAATATAAACTATTATAATATTATATACCAATAGAAGGGGAGCACAAAATAAATATAGAATGTCAATTAGTGTGGCACATAGCTTCCTCGCATCATATTACGTACTTGATTGATTTTATACTTTGACAAGCCATCAAGCACAGACAGTTCAAATTAATCTTGGGCTATCTGTGGGTTACTTTCGATAAACTGTAAAAGTTTTGAAGATATAGGTCATATGTGTAAATAAATGTATGTTTGTGCGCATGTGGAAGAGAAACAAGTGGGTGCAGAAGGTTGAAACTTATATGGGACCAACAATGAGCTAGCGTACAAATATGATGACCTATACCATACAAATGTCATTAAAATTGGACGTGTAGTTTTTAAGATATGTTGGTTCGCAAAAATTGAGTGACCGACCGACGGACAGACCGATTAAGAGACACGGAACCAAATTGTCCCCTGGCGTCTGAAACGGATCTTCAGGAGACCTAAAAATGTTTCGTTCATCAGAACGGTCTCATAGCGTCCGTTACCTTCGGTAAGCTCGTAAGCAAAAATAATTCAGTTAGGTCTTTCGCCAAAGCTTTCAAAGAAATTTATTATCAAAAATATAACAACAATTATACAAATACATAGTTTCCTTATAATAATATAAATGTTTTAGTAAAATCAAGTTACCACCTATTAAAGTAGTAAAGATAAAATTGATATTAAATGTTGGGTAAACATGCAGAACTTTAAAGTAGTGAGTGATAGTATTTTCTTTAGTATAAGGCTATTTCTCATTAGTGGCTTGAGCTGTAAGCTTGACTTCATCGGTCAGACAAGTTTCTACAGGCTCAGAGGAGAGGTTTATAGAAGGTAATCACGAATTCCCAATTTTCATTCTACTTTTTGATTAATTTTTAATTCCATCTAATATTCTTTAACTCTTGTTGGAACTTGAAGCTGGAAGAAAAGAGGATTTCTTTATTCTTGCGGGTTTACTCTAGAATCTGCCGACTGATTTAGCCTTTCCTTTATCCTTTATGCTTCTACTCTAAAGCTGCTACTCTAAGCTAAGCTAATTCTGATTACTGTTATCCTCTTATATTTTTTCTGCTTCCTGGAAATCTTAAGTAGAAATTCTGGCACGAGATTAATATGTAATTATACCTGTAGCCCTGGAGAAATGGCGATATCACCTATTTTATCTTTTCCTAAATCACTTTCAACATTGCTGGACGAATAAGTATTACCTTGATTTGTGATATCTTAAAAATAATAATGCTTTAAAAGAAAAATCATTTAACATTTTTATTTCAGATAAACTATACGGCTTTTCCTTTTCGAAAATTCTCCAATTTGTTTAATAATATGTTTACACTCAAAAATATTGTTACTATTTTTTTATTTGATTCAATCTATGTTGGTAGCATTAATCTTGATCCACGTTTAAATGATCTTGATTACTCTACGCTTATAACTTAACTCTTAATTTGGTGTTTAATCTCTCTATTTTTGGAATTAATTAACTAAAAATTCATTTTCTTCATACAACCTGCAGTACTTAAATATTATTAATCAGTCAACTACCATACTTAGCCTTGCGCTGTACATTGCATGAAAATTTTATTTAATTAAAATAGAAATGGTTACAAATACGAAAAGTTTAATCTAAATCCTAAATGAAAGTGGAAGTGAAACTAAAGTTAAAGAGAAAATATATTTTAATGTACAGCAAATGTGATACCATTATGAGAAATTCGTATATTTGTCGTGTTACAATTTAATCCGTGAACGAGTCTAAAAACACTTTTTAATTAAAGAAAAACAGATTATGTAAAATAATCGTCTCATAATCTGAATGAATTATTGTCTAAAATTGTCGACGGGCTTTTAATATCGAATTTAAATTATCCTGTATAAAAGGGACCATTAGGAGAGCATACTTTGTTGCCATTAAAGATTCCGACGATTATGGTAAATATTTAGGAAAGGACCCGGGGAAAATCCAAGTGGTTATTTTAATTTGGATATAGCTCGATAGCATCTAAAATGAACGAAAGTAAAGTAAAATGAACGAATGAAAGTTAAAAACATTACATCAAAAGTTCCATACTATACCTCACAATGAATTTTTCACTTCTTTTATCTCCAAATGGAGGATAAATAGTGTTATCATTGAACTGGAATAATATATACTCAACTATAAGTGAAAACACTATAAAACATTGGGTTCTTCTATGTAATTTATGAGATTAGTTTTTTGTGTATAAAAAAAAAAATGTTTTATTGCTTGAATTATTTCTTGCTGAAAATATTTGATATGGGGGAAAAATTATTCAATTTTTACTGTAAAATAAATTTATATTTCTTATATTAATAATATAACTGTATATTTCTTTGAAATCTAAATTCCTTATCATTACTACCAGTGTTGAGCCACGGCTATTATAGTTTCTTTCTCTCATTCTTGGCTATAAATTATTATACACGCCTACTACATTTTAGGATTTTTGGGGAACAATTTTTCTTTTTGAGGGTAGTGCCCCCACCAATACGTGAAACTAACTTATCGATTTCGTCTCAGTGTATGATTTTTCTGAAAATATGTGCCAAAATTTATCAATTTCGACCCTGTAGTGTAGGCTCCACACGTCTAGTCTGTAGAGATGACAAAAGACATTTTCGATTCACGGGACCTTAAACGTCTAAATCAATCAAAATCTTAATTATGTTTGCCCTATTACAATACTTCCTCTCTATATCTACTACTTATATGAGAAAATAAAATGACTTAGAGGTATAATATTGAATTTAAATACTCGTAATAATTTATCAAATGAAAATGAGTGGTTGAATCATTAAGGATCTAATCAACTAATTAAATTTGGTAAAAATTTAAAGAATCTTGTTATTTAAAAACAAACTATCAAGGGTTTTTCTCAATGAAAATTCTTTTGGTTTTTGATATGTAATTACAAAACTTGTAAGAACCAAATTTATGATTACAATAATAACGCAAACACACCTGTCTTTAATGGTAATTTTTCCCAATATTACATATTCGCGAATCCCATAGTGCTGTAATCCTGTATAAATATTTATATTCCTCTCAATATTACTCATCTTAAGTCAAAAGAGTATTATATCTCGTATCTGCACTAGATTCATTGCAGCAACTGATATTTACTTCGTTAAAACCCCTAAAAAAATAATACAAGCAAGTACTAAGAACTAAGAAGGCTAGTGTGATAAGGTGATATGGTCAATCCTAATTGAAATACTTGCTGTTTAAAATTGAAGGCAGAAAGTTGATTAAGGCACCTATATTTTTCCACACACTCCTCTCAGGCTAAGGCTGATTTTAATTGAGGATCGTGTATAATTTATATAGCTCTCCAGTTTTTACCCATACGAAAACCACGCTTGATTATTTTTTTATTCGTACTATATTGATTTTATTTTTATTTGTTTAACATTCAAAAAAGTCTCTATATATTCTAATTTATCCATCAATCTGATGAGAGATTTCCAATTAACACAATACATATTGTTATGTTTTAACTGCTTGCGATTTATTCTACCATCTCTATCTTATTGTATTATTGATCTTCAAAAAAAAAAAATATATATATATATATATATGGCGTGGTGGAGACGTCTTTGTCACCATGCCACGCCATACGCCATGCCTGCCAGTGTACATTGGGACATAAGTTAACACAGATGTGGAACAAACTAGCGCCACCCTAGAGTCACGCCATTGCCACGCTAGTGCCATACGCCACTCGTGTGAATTGGGCTTTAATCTCACATTTATATACATTCTAAGCATAAATTATCACATATAAATACTGCTTCTAAGGTCCCTATTGCACACTAATTTAATAAATTCAAAATCATTGGCAACTATAGTCTGTTTCTTAAATAAGTGTCAGGACTATGCACTATGCATTGCTCAACAGCTATATTGGCTTCTGGCAGAATACAGTGGTTTTTTTTTTAACATTTTATATGAATAATAATGATTTCCCGTTATTTAGAAATCAAGATATTTTAAGCTTGTCATCCATAATATTTACTAGGCTCTTTAACTTTCTATTAAAAGTTTAGCTTTATTTACATGCACTTTAAATTTTACTACCTCTGCACCCTATTTTAATGCTCTGAATAATTCTAAGACTCACTGAGATGTATAAAGAACACTTAAATAGAGAGTAAATACACTTACAAAACACTTAAATAGGAAGCAAAGATACTTATAGAATACTTATTGAGTTACTCTTGTATTTTAATTTTACCTTCACAATTCCTCTTAGACTAGAAATATAAAGCTGGCCAGCCACGTTGTGGCCATAAACCTGTTTAGGTTTACCTGTCAGGTATAACAAAAAGTGTATGGCCAGCTTTACTGTCAGGTATGACTGTAAAGCGGGCCATGCGTAAAGGTATTTACATCGATCTGAAGATATGGCCCTTACTTTCTATAAATAATAGTAACAATAAACTAAGGTGACATAATGGAGTAAGGTATCCTTAGTATTAAGTGAAATGGAGATTGGAAATTTCATTGCCTATTTAATGGATGTAGCCCTTCCTTCCTTGACCTTTGACAAGCTATGGTGGTTCACTCGGTCACACGGTCCACTCAGAGGGAGAGTGCATTAGTGATGAGACTCGGTTCAAACCGCGGAAATTAATTTACCTAGCCCGAGGGGGTTCACTCTGAAACTTAGCTATGGACCCCTTTCAGCCATTAGTGAAATCTATCTGGAATCTAGGCTGCCCGCATCATGATTACTCATCTTAATGCTACGGCCACTTAATTATCATCAAAGTACAACCAGAACTTAGACCTAGTTTACACATCTTCCTTTATGAGTTTTACATTTAATATTAATTTTGACCATAATTGAAAGATATATATGTATATGCGTAAACATATTTATTACTAGAAACTAATATATTTATTTAGTTCTTGGCTTTTTAACATTAGTGACAACACCGCTTTAAGTATACATCTAAAAATCTTAAAGGTTTATTTAAGTTTTACCCCTTCGGCTAGTTTTGGGAATTTTTGTTTACAATTTTTTACTTTGGTTTAACTGTTTTTTTTTTTTTAAATTTAGATTTTGTATTGCAATTTAAGAACTTAATGAAATTAATCTAGCTTTAAGGAGCATGCAAAATCTTCGAATTTATGGTGCCACAAATCGACTTTGAGATTTTAATGGATTTATTGTAGATTAACTTTTTATTAACGTATTTTATCTATAACTATATTTTATTCCGATTTTGACGAAATATTTTCAATTCGACTCAAATCCAATATTTTCTTTATATATATGTATAGTATATAGAAAAAAAGACCTGATTGTTTTTATTAAAGAAAAAAGAAAACAATCCAAATCACAAAAAATTAATTACAGTCAAGCATCCCCTACACGATCAAGCCGCTTGATCAAAACAGCGCGGCATGGATTGGTGTCAAGCATGATTGATAGTATAGGAACCCGTTTGACGCTTGAGTCAAGCCTTGACGGAGATCGATGGAAAGTTTGAAGGAGTCAAGAGGCTTGACGGAGCGCTTGATAGTAGTCTAGAGCAATTTTGATCAAGCATTCCGTCAATCACCTGCTCGACACCTCAAAGCCTGATTCGAAACCATAGTATCTACACAATACTGATTCACAATAGTCCAGGAGGAGCAGTTCACTAGTCGAAAACTCCGCTACAACTGAGTGTTGATGAAAAGATTGATGTGATGCTTAATGCGCCCCAAGGCGACTTGAAGGTTGTGCAAGTCAGTTTGACGCGATGTTTTCATTAAGCTGCTTGATCGTGTAGGGGCTACTTAAACAAGTTTATGCTCAAATTAGTTTATCCGATCTTTCTATAATTATTTGGCCAAATTTTAAAAGTTTCCCATAAAATTTCAAAAAAAATAACTAAGGTACCAATATCCTAACAAATCATCCATCTTATGATTAATTTATTATAATAATGTAAATTTATACATGTAATTTGCCATTACCAGTCGATTAAATTAATTAGAAAAAAAGTCCAATAATGCACCATGACTTAATGAGCGAATTTTCAAAGAAATCTGCGTATTATTGGCTTATGATAATATAGGAAAATTTTGGTTTAGAACTTGCATGGGTGAAAAAAAAGAAATTGGTATAAAGGGGCACGGGGTACAAAAGTCAAAATAGTATTTACCCTTCAAGATGCATGTCGTTGGAAAGCTCTTTAAGAGTACAGTAATTGTTGTTATGTATACTTTTATCATATATTAGTATATAAAGGGGGTAAAATGGAAAAAACATGTTTTTATGCTATTTTTGACCCTAAATGGTCAAAATTTGACCCCTTAGTGGACTCCCGAAATTGTGGCCAACGAACTCATCCTTTCTTTTGATATTATTGACATTTTTAAATTTGTTTGTCCTAAGGGAAGATATCGTCTGGAGTGACACATATATACATACATAAAGAAAGTGTTAAAATTTAGGAATCGATTCAAAATGGCCTAAAACGGATTTCCATGAAAAAAAAAAAAATATATTAAAAATTCGCATTTCAAAAATTTTGAAGCCATTGCAATAGCTTAATTTTCTTAGAAAATTTGTTAAAAGAGAAGAAATCATTGGACCACATAAATATTTCTTGACTTTTTTCTACCAATTCCACTTAATTATTTGTATTTTATAACAGAGTCTCCTTTTTATGAAAGCTTCAACTTTCATTATAAAAACCATTAATATTCAACCGAGAGGGGAGGCTAACCGTGAAATAGTTAAATTTCCCACTTCTATAAAAGTAATCAATAGGCCACATTAAGTTTATAAAAAATGATTAAGCATTAACATAAAATATTTAAGTCATTAAAGTGGTAGTATTTTAAATTTGAGCTTTTCGAAAATAACCAAAGAACCACTAATACTCGAATAACCCTCTTAAAACATTACATAATACATAATATTTATTATTTTCCTTCCAAGCTTACCGAAGGTAACGGAAGCTATGTGTGATTTTTTGCGACTGAAAATCTTTT
The DNA here is from genome assembly GCA_001010745.2 of Gerris buenoi. Classification (NCBI taxonomy): domain Eukaryota; kingdom Metazoa; phylum Arthropoda; class Insecta; order Hemiptera; family Gerridae; genus Gerris; species Gerris buenoi. The sequence goes on from KZ651282.1 coordinate 152,352, forward strand.
TAAACATTTTTTTTTCTCGATTTTAAACATTCTAAGGCCAGATATCCGTTTCAGACATCAGAGCAACATGGACAGATGCCTCTAGAAGTAGAGTCGAAACGTCGGAAACATCATCAACTAAGACTAAGACGCGGTTACTACCGGTAAACGGTAAACGTACATCACATTATGTGCGGTATAGGGTTTTCCAAAAGAAGCTTTAGAACATCGATTCCTAATTGGGGGTGCCTGGTCCCCTAGGGGTCCACGTCCTTATTACAGGGGGTCCACGGCCTTATGACTGGGGGTCCAAGGCTCAATTTTAGTATTGTATAAATGTTAGGTTCATAAAATACATATATCGATGTAGATATTTGAATGGCTAGGAAAAAAAGAAAACTAGAGGTCGACCAAGAAGTCATGAACACGGTAGAAACTGAAAGCTTAGCTTCGTTTAAAGTCGGAACTTCCGAGTATTGCCGAAGTCAGTATAGTCGGGTGCTATTCTAGTTTGTATGGCATGCGCAGTTATGTCAAATATCACAAATAACAACAGGAAGGTTTCCAATTTGTTAGGTTTCCTGTTTTGTTTGTTTTTATACAGTACGAGTTAAAGTTATAGTCACAACTGTCCTAAACGATTTTCGTACGATCCAAAAAATCACTGGATGATGCAAATACAAAGGACGCTACAAATAACGGGGTAGGAAATCAAAAGTAACAAAT
>KZ651282.1:170008-191788 GCA_001010745.2 Gerris buenoi
GCGAGTCGCGAGCGCGAATGTGTAAATGGCCATTCGCGTTGTGGGGACGAGTGGAAAAATTAGACTACGACTTCCGGCGAACCGCGAGGCGAGTCACGAGCGCGAATGTGTAAATGCGGTATTAGAATAATTTTCTGCGTCATCATTCATGTTTGCTTATTCTGCTGTTGTTATTTACCTGTAATGACATGAAAATTGTCACAAGAGGTCTTTACTAAATATTATTTTTTCTGTCAATGTGCTATTTTCTATAGCCTACATGGTTGAGAATGTAATTTCATTTTCATTTTACTTTTGTGGTTTTTCCTAAAAGGGTGGGATTGTTTTGGTGTAATCAACTTAAATATCTCAACATCAAACATCGGAGAAAATAGGAGTTTCTATGAAGAACTTTGTTAGTTAATCTGGAAATTTGTTTATTATATCTGAACCATGTTATAAATAGTATTTTAAATTAAATTAACAGTGTTCTATACAAAGACATTTAAGTAAATTTAACGAGGTTTAAGCTTTTAACTCGAGGAAAGGTAGAAATCTGTGTCGTTAATGGAAAGTACGTAAAATAATAATTAATATTCTTGATTACAATTTCTCAGAAAATTACCTACATTTTATAGGAAACGAAAGTTATATAGAACGTCTATTTAAATCTTGTACGGGACAATATACCTCAAAATGAATTTTAAATATCATCTATGTAATAATAATTAATAGATATGAATCCAGTCTTATTATTGATCCATTGAAGGAATTTTCACTCCTAATGATATTATGAGATATAAATTTGATTATTATTGGAGTAGTAGTAGTCTAGTACTTCCTACTAGAGCGGGTAAGACGAACCACTTGTTCGAACCTTGCAATTAGGCCATCACTTAGGCCCTTTTTACGCCCCGTGGTGGAGAGTTCCAGCTACTACACACATCATACATTTGCACATTGTACCGCCGAAGCGAGTATGGTGTGGTCATTAGTAAGCTATATAAGAGTGCGCCAAAGCTTGGGGGAAGAGTCCCCATAAAGGGTGTCCCTCGCCCTCCACCGTCCGCGATTCATTGATTGATGCAATTCAAAATATCATGGCACGGGATCGAACCCTCGACCTCGATTTGCCTCGACTTATTGATAGCTGAGCGAGCGCCTTAAAACGCTCGGCTAACCTGGCTCCCTTATTATTATTGTAAATCTTGTTTTTTTTTTTGTTTTTTTTTTGTTTTTTTAGGTATGTGAAATTATCGAGTCCCAAGTTGAATAACATTGCAGTACTTGGCTGTGCTCTTGTGTACGCAGCGGTTATACTTCTCGGTTTGGACGCTGCAACGCTACCTTCTGCAAAAGCATTTCCAGCACTCTGCACCGTAAGTTTCATTAATATTGGGAAATTTGTATACAATTTTCTTCAAAGTTAAAATGGTTTAATGGAATAATTAATTAACTTTAATGGCAACAATTAAATAATACCTACAAAAAAAATTGTCACATCTTTTAATTTAACTAATATAGACAATAAATACTCGTTTTCTCCATTTTATGGAAAAATATTGAATTATAAATATGTTATTGGGCATTTCAATGCTTTTCCGTGAAATGGATAAAACCAGTATATATTTCTCTAATTATTATAGTATAAATGGATCATATGGTGCGAAATTATGAAGCATTAATCCATTTTAATTACCATTTGGTCTGCTAGAAGCTCAGATATAATTTTATATAAAATTTAGAACTTCAATCGGTGAAATATAGTACTACAATGAATACAAGTGAAAAACACTGTACCTCCTATTATATTATAACTTCCTGGTACAATATTTAAGAGCGTTACATTGTTCAGTTAGTTTTTTGCGTGACGGAAATTTCTTCTGTCTCACAGAGCTAAAACATATCTACGTTGAAATGTTTTTTCTTCAATACGTGGTCTAAAGACCCCATACACGATCAAATATTTTGCGCAAACATGATGTTTTCCCAATCCTGTCGGGCAAATTTAGGCTTTACACATCAAACATCATGTTTGCGCAAACATCAAACAGCCCCATACATGTTTGCGCAAAAATGTTGACCGCGTATAGGGACCTTAAAAAGAAAGCAACAAAAGTTATCTTAAGATTCGATCTAGGAATTTTGATAGGGAAAACTTGTACTGAACCTGAATAATGGTATTGAGATAACTCCTTTTAGGATATTTTTATCGTATTACCAGAAATCAGCACTATATGAAAATAAATTGGACCGCATTCATCAACATCAATCATTGATGTCAATTGCTTCTTTACTGGTGATTTGGCAATAATCAGTACGATTTTCATTATAAGCTTGAAAATTGAATTATAACCCTTCTGTAACGTATAGTTTTGCAATTGAATTATAAATATTATAGTTTTTCAATTGAATTATAACCCTTTTCCATTAGCTTTTTCTTAAAGATATTTTCATAGACGTTCTCTTTGATTGTCTAAAATAGAACTAATTCCTAACCTGCACTAGATCCTTATTCAATATTAAATTAAATTCCTTAGAGTATCTTGTTCTGAAAAGTGAAGTAACTTCACTCTTCTGACTATTTATAGCCTTCACAGTTATAGCTTTCCTTTATTTATAGCATCCTTAATATTACAGTCTCCTTAATATCACAGTATTATAGCCTTCCTTAATATCTTAGACATAATTAATATTGACTAGGGGGCTCTGCCCCCTACTCGCTTCGCTCGTCAACCCAAAGGTCAACCTAATGGTTTGTTTGTTGATTTGTTAATCTTTATATAGATTTAATAATTTATCAAAATAGTTTTGATTTGTTGTATATTGAAAGCTGTCACTTTTTGATTAAGGCATGTAAACAAACAATGCGCTTTTTTTATTACATCGCCCGTGTTTTGTTTATTGTCTCGGGAATGACAGTTCCCCGTGTCATTCTTGAGCGGAATTTACTATGAGAATCTCCCCTTTCTCCACCGGAGAACCTCCCACCTATCTCTATCGCGCTCTTATCAAACAGTTATATATCACTCTCTTTCTGAACTTGTTTGTTTACCTTTCTCCCCCCTTATCTCCTAACGCACTCTTATCAAACAGTTATATATCACTCTCTTTCTGAACTTGTTTGTTTACCTTTCTCCCCCCTTATCTCCTAACGCACACTTATCAAACAGTTATATATCACTCTCTCTCTGAAATTGTTTGTTTACAAAACTTTTTTAATAATATAGATAGATTAATCTGAAATAGGTTGGTACTTATTTTACTTAATGCACTAGTTTGATAGTCTGACTTTTTTTTAGGGATTTTAGGGATCTGACTTTGTTGGGGATTTTTTCCCCACAAGACAATTTTGAAATATTTAAAAATAAACCGCCAAGTAGTGTGGCACTTAGCTTCCTCAAAAAGAAAATCATCTGTGGAGCAGTCCCTAACTATCCCCCAATTCTGCACAATCGGTTTTTTATTTGTGTAAAAACACAAGACAATTTTGAAAGATTTAAAAGTAGACCGCCAATTAGTGTGACACTTAGTCTCCTCAAAAAAATCATCTGTGGACCAGTCTCTAATTATCACCCAATTCTGCAAAGTCGGTTCTTTTGACCTTGAGAAAGTGATTTTGGTGGATTTTTACGTTTACCATTCATTCGAGACCATATAGGGCATAACCTGCACAATCCATGAAAATTTCATTTAAATCAGATGAAAATAATGAATGTTATGCATGTAGCAAGGTAATATCATGGATTTTTTTTTATAAATTTGGATGTTTCGCCAAAGATGGTTGCATGATATACTTGTACATTTGGTCCGATTATAATTTTTTTGGATTCAATTTTGCTTAATTGAGACAATTTTGACATCTTTAAAATAGTCTGCCAATTAGTGTGGCATAGAGCTTCCTCTCGTCCTATTTCCTATGCTATAATCATTTTTTGCTTTTAGAACCTATTATTATCAATTTTTTCACCAATTTTATAAACTCAAATTTGTTTTGATATTTTACATGAATAAAAAAGTATCGTTTGGTAATATTTAAAAAGCGCAGAAGGTTGATATTAATCTGGAGCTATTTGCAGGCTACTTTGGGTTATACTTTTGAAGATATAGGTGTAAATAAATGTATGTGTGTGTGCATGTAGAAGACAAATAAATAAACGCAGAAGGTTAAAATTATATGGGACCAATAATGCACTAATTATGACCTGCAATTTAAATTTCATCAAAATCTTACGATTAGTTTTTAAGATATGTTGATCGCAAAAATTGAACGACAGACCGATAGACTAACTGCCAAAAAATGTTCTTTGATGCCGGAAACAGATTCCTGTTTCGGAATTTTTGAAATCGAAGGTAATAATGGTTGTTATTCAGAACGATTTTTATAGCTTCCGTTGCATTCGGTAAGCTTGGAGGCAATAGTATGAACTGTACCCAGAAGATAACCATTTGAGAATTGTTTTTAAAGCACTTTTTAACATGGTCCTACACGCTTTGTGGCATTATTGCAGTGAAACCAACCGTAAAACAATTTTAATTTAATCTTTAAAATCTTTGTAACATGCTAAAAGGTATGCGTTAGTTGTTTCCTATATCTCATTGAATTTATTTACTTCTGTTATCGCTCACCTTATTCACCGGTCATGAAACTCATTGCTAATGTTTGATGTTGTAGTCAAACGAAGGATTTTGTAGCTGTAGAGGAATCATAGAAGGCAATTAAAATTACACGATTTTAACATCTTTTCTTGCTTTCTATTTGGAATTTCTAGTCAAAGACTTCAAAAGAGAAGTCGTTCAAGTTGAAATTAATTGATAGAACTTGAGTGAAAGATCTTATCTGTCTTTTGAAGTCAAATAACCTTTGTGGTTTAATTTATTAAAGTTTGAAACCTGAAATTCCTCAACTTAAGTTGCAAGAACTTTGTCTAGTGTGGATGAATATAAAGTTTACATTGAGAAGGTTCTTGGTAGAATGGAATTATGTCAAAGTTGCACATATAATCACTTTATGATATTTGTCCCCTTTTTATTATCTTTTATTAAATATTAAGTTTTACATCATAAAACTTAAATATAATAAGGACGCGTCTTTATGAAAGGGTACACAAAAGTTACGTAAACCTTATGAAGGTTTGTGAAAGTGAATGATGCTCTTCTGTTCTTCTAAAGTCTAAAGGTTGGAGATGTTATAGACTTTATAAGACGTTATTGTTGCTGTCTTGGGAGGCATTGTTTTATCTATTGTATACTGGCTACTTTAAAAATATAGGTGTTTTCTAAATATTTTAAAAATATACATTATTATAAACCCATAAACCGGGTGAAAACAACCTGAATATACCAATGGGATGAAACGCAAAGAGAAATTGGCTGCCAATATGTGTGGCACATAGCTTACTCGCTTCCTATTACATATACTTTAAAGGTTTTATGTTTGTACAACCTATTATTGTAAAATTTATTTAATTTTCCCCTCTTTTATAAATCTGACAAAATTGTTTTGCAGTTTTACATAAAATTTCGTTATATAGAACTTCTTTTACTATAGAAACAACATATTAAGAGATGATGGGATATAAAAAAAATTTCTTGTATAGAGTTTTTCGTTGTATATAAGTTCGTTGTAAGGAGGTCCGATTGTATATGAATTCATGTATCTATTTAGCAAAAGCGACAGACTGACATAGAACCAAAAAACTTCCCTCATGTCATAAACAGATTTTTGTCTTGGAATTTTTGAAATCGGAGACATTAAAATTTTTCGTTCTTTAGAAGGATTACTTAGCCTCTGTTACCTTCGGTTAGATTAAAGGCAAAATGGATTAAATAATTCATATTTATAATTAGAATCATAAACCACGTCCATGAGATAATCAGCTGATAATAATTCAGCTTGTTAACATAGGAAGTGTTGCCACTATACGAGAAAAATATATTATCATTACTTGGTTCAGTGTTTTACATTTGTTAGTTAATTCGGGCTTTCGTAGTTGCGTTTAATTATTATTAAACATTTCATTGCAAATTTACCATAAAAATAATTCCTCCCCTGCAAACATCGAACTCGATCTCTCCCCCTTTGAAATTATTATAGCTATTTTCTCAGGGACTATGTTTTTCCAATAAAACCACTTATATGGTAAGATTCGTATTCAAATAGAATAAATTTTAGAATGTTTATAATCAAAATCATCAGAACCGTTTTAGAGATTTTTTAGACTTTTATTTAGACAGCCATAAGATTATAGGCTCCACGTTTCATCACAAACTATAGACAGTAATTTTTTAAAAACTTCTTTACATAGACGCAGACCATTTAAAAGTTTAAATCCATCAAAATCTTAAGTCGATCTATACACAATCAAACATGATGTAGGGCAAATTTAGGCCATACAGGTCAAAGATCATGTTTGCGCAAACATTTTGATCGTGTATGGCCTTTAAGAAATGAATTGTCGTGTTATCACAATAATATACTACGTGTAAGGAAGAGAAAGTAAGAATTAGTCAAATCTTTCGAAGTTCTCACCATGTTTATTATATTCCCTTGAATATCTTTAATATTCAAGAAGTCATAATTATATAATCGAGTAATGACCCGACGACGCAACTCGAAATGATTTGTTATTGCTAACCTAAGGCAACCACATTTATTCCAATAAAAATAAATGTTTGTTTTGATTTGACGGGTCTTTAAATAGATATACTAACTTTTCTATAATAACAACTAAATTAAGTTACTTAGTTTTATTTTATTTTTTAAAAGTTTAAAATTAAGTTTTGTTGTCACAGGCCTAAGGGCTCGTATTGTATAATGTAAATAAACATAAGCTGTTTAAATGAAGATGTTGTTGATGAGCCAAATATATTTATTAACTTAAATATATAATATATATAAAATATATATAACCTTGAAAACGGTAAGTGTTAATTAGATGCTGCATTAAAACTGGTATTTCTGCTTCTGTTCCTGTTGATATTTTCCCCAAATTGTTTTTTTTAAGTTGTAAAAATAAGAAATAATACAACTTGTTTATAGGAAAGGTAGTTTTTTTTACACTTATAAGTATATTTTACAACAATATTTTAATAATTTATGAGTTTATTTCTTATTTACCTGAGTTCTCTCTCAGATACTTATTTTTTCATGCATTTTAAAAAAGTTATGACAGGTGTATAATATGCATATAAATTATTAAAATAATAAAATCAGTTTAATCCATTTATTTATAAAATATACAGATGAAAATTCAAATTTTGAAACTTAGGCTTAGATTAATACATTTTTACTTTAATTATTTAATTATTAATATTATTTAGTATTTTAACTTTTTCTTAATAATTATATTATTTCGCTTTTTTTTAAATATTTTTTCTGTTATTGCAGGCAAGAGTTTGCTTACTATCTGCTGGGTTTTCACTTGCATTTGGATCTATATTCGCTAAAACGTATCGAGTTCATCGAATATTCACTAGGAGCGCTAGTGGCGTTGTTAAAAATAAGGTATTTTATTAAATTTTTGATTTGTTAAATTATTTTTTAAATTTATTTTTGTTTTTATAATAATCATATTGACCACAGTTTTTTGTCAAAGTTGTACGTTTCAATTAATTTATCAATGGTAAAGATAGCTTGGATTGTGTATGACGTAAGAGAATTATAGAAACAAAATTTACACTAGCCCATAAAAATAAAAGTTTTTATTATAAATAATGTATTTTACATTTATGCATATCGTTTAATTTGTTAATTTATAATTAATTAATTAATTTAACTCAAATTATAATTATTATTAACACCGGGAGACAGGCAGAGAAAAATAGACTTCAGCGCCGGGACTTGAACCACGGGCCTCCTATATTTCCAGTATTGACGCTCTAACCAACTAAGCTACTTCCTAGCTTTCCGTAGTATGAATACTAAAAAAAAACTTAAAAATTGAATTATTAATTAATTAATTAAAAGAATTTTTAACATTGGTTTAAATGTATTTGAATGAACGTTTTTGTAATGGTACAGAGTCTATGTGCCCAGGTTTCAACTCGATTAGATTACTGGATGAGGCTTAATTTGATCCAGTATTTAATTGCCTACAATGATTTTGACGAAAGGCGACAGGCACAAAAAAAACAATTCAAAAGGTTTAATAAAATAAACTTAGCAATTCATCAGTCCAAAACTCAAAGAGTACTATTGTTTAAACTAAATTATTTTCTAACAATTATGTTAAAAATGAAGGCCTCTTGTTATATATCAAGGTTACTGTAGTATTTGCTCTATTATTTCTTCCTGTCATAATTGCCAATTATCATTATTTTATTGATCAAAAATTCCATGATAGAGCAACCATGAATTATACATTAATTTCAATTTGTGTTTAAAATGAGTCTAGTTAAAACTAGAATTAAAAACTAATTAAACTAGAAATTAAACTTTGTTCCTTTAAAAAATATAAATTCAAAAGAAGTAGATTAAATATCAATTTTGATTTTAAAATAAACTAAATTTCATTCAAAGTTTAATTTAAAATTAATTTAAAAAGCCTATATAAAAAATGTTCATTGTAATAGAATATATAAAAAACCACTACTGGTCGCCATTGTTGTTTGTTATTAAAGTTAATGGATTTTAATAATTTAAAAAAAAAAAATCCAGTTGGACAGATAAAATAGCATCATACTGATTGTATTTAAAAATCATAATTACTTAATGAAATGTAATACATATTTAAAATGTAATAAACATTATAGTAAAATACATATTTAAAAATGCATCTTGTGACTTGACCGATTTGGATAGTTTTTAGATTATCATATGCTTAAATATGAGAAAATTCCTTTGAGTTTCTCGTTATATTGTTCATCCTTTTAGAGTTCTCTTTCTATTATTTTCGTATAATACAAGTTTCTTTCAAATTATTCATGAGGAGATTTCAAATCTTTATCCCTGCCTCTAGAGCTAACTTGGTTTAAACCTTGACCGTAGACAACACACGTTTTAAAAATATTTCATAGTCTTTTTCACTGGTGAGAGAGAGACTCAGTAGACATAACAACAGATGTACAACGCAATATTTAAATATTGCGTTAATATTTAAATATCGAAATCCAACTACGGTGCTGCACCATTGATTAGCGGTGTGTCCAAACACTGTAATCAATCTTTACATTCCTCAAAAACCATTCTCAAAATCCTCAGAACCATTCTATATACGCACACCACTAAGTATCTAACTCCAACCAAATCCTATTCAGAGTTCTACTATTTCCTGTAATCATAAATACCAATCACCAAGTGCTTCGGACACAGGTCTGGCTTCAATGCCAGACTTCAGTTAGAGATATCGCGCAAGGTAGTCACCGTCATCGTGTATTAAGTGGGTCTCTCCTATATCGTCAGTTATGCTGTTTATATATATGGCTGATGCAGCAACATTACAACCTCAGCTCCTTATAGTTGCATTTTTTTTAGCAGGCCTTCCACAGACATTACTGATACCCTCTTGAATGCTTCAGGCCTTAAGCCATTCAATGGATTGTTCTTTTGAACTTTGTCTACTTAGAGCTATTTTTGTGTATTTTTGAGTAAATAATGCAAATTTTATAACAAAATAAGATTGTTCCTAGATATAGGAGACATATCTGTCAGTATACTAAGACCGAGATAGTTGTCATTATATTATATATTACTGTAGCAATTGAGCAATACACAATACAGCTGAATACATACTATGTATACATCATAATTTTGTTTCGACTTATAATTCTTCTTCTTTTTCTTTCTTACAGTTCTTTCTTTTTAAGTCTTACAGTTACACAGTCTTACAGGATTATCTTTTAATCTTCCTCTTCATTTTCCCTTCATATAATCCTTCTTCTACTATCTCCATCATTATTATATTAAGCTAATATACTTATGTTTCTGTTTATAGATGCTGCAAGATACCCAGCTCATATCTCTCATATGTATTCTTCTTGTAGTTGATGGTCTCATAGTGACGTTCTGGGTAACAATAGATCCTATGGAACGTCATCTCAAGAATCTCACAACTGAGATGTCTACAGTAGATAGAAGTGTTCAATATCAGCTCCAGGTTTGATTATAAACTTATAAATTATTCTATACTATTTTGCTATTATTACCTGTCTAATAATCCATGACAAATCTGGGAAGCTCGTGAAATAAAATAACAAAACATAACTTTGGAAAATGCTTACTTGTGAAAAAAATTAAATTACTAAATTTTAAAGCCTCTGTTGCTAGATTCATTAACAATCTAGGCTTTCCGAGAAAGGCCGTGTCTTGAGTGAGTCAGGGCCGGATTTAACAATTTTCCGCCCCTAGGCACTATTTACCCAGCCGCCCTCTTCCCCTATTTAAAAAATTACCTTCTTACATTTATCGACAGTTGCCAAACTGATTTTTACGTACCGTTACGAAAATGTTTTTCTTAATTATATTTAGCCTGTAACATTATGATTTATATTGTTTTAATTTGATTAATTTTAAGGTAGGTACATTGTACATAACCAAATAAAATCTTTTAAATAAAAAAAAAAATTTAAAAATGCTAATTTCTGGTTAAATAGGTACTTGACTTTTTAAATTTTTTGAAGACATCAGAACAAAATATTTTTATAGTACAGGGTGATCCGCGACAAAATTTCATAAATAAACTGGTAGATTCTATTGGTCAAATGCAACAAAAAAATGTCGTGTAAGCATATGCCCATATCTCAATAGTTCTCGAGATATCAATTTATTTCTTTTTTTTAAAGTGCTTCGCGAAAATTTTCAAAAAATGCCTAATATCTCAAAAACTAAATAAGATAGAGAATTTGGGCTAAGGACGAATTTTGAAAAGCATAAATAAAACCTTTCAGAATCATTCATTTATTTCCAAATTTTCACCTGCAAAGCTTCTTTTATGTTCTGTTACTTTAAAAAAATTGGATTTTTTAAAATTCGACCACGAAATTCCTAAGCGTATTTCTCTTAATTGAGGGATGTTAGAAGTGTGGCGTTTTAAGAAAAAACTTCTGCTTTTCCCAAGCTTTCAATTGGTATAATCAAAGATTAAGATATACGGAATAGTTTTTGAATTATGGAGGATTGAATGTTACCAGACGGGCATTTTTTGGTCAGGATCACAACCAATTCTAGTTCAAATGCAAAAAAGGTTTCCCTGAACGAAAGCACAACGCTTAGTGTTTAATATAGGAAATTTGACGCTGAATAAAAAAGTTCCTTAAACATGGACCTGGAACAGCTTAGTTTTCGAGATATTCCCAAAAAACACTGTTTGGACGTTTAGCCTTACAATTCTCAAATACTATGCTTTTTACCGTAATACTCCTTGAAGGAAACTTTATAAAGAATATAATTTTTCGTGGAATGACACCTCTTGTCAGCGCTGCACGACATCTCCCTGATTTTCAGCGAAATTCCAAAATTCTACGTCCCTGCCACTTTATTAGTCAATCCACTAAGGTGAACACCATCAACTCTCAATTTTTAAAGATTATTGTTTAGAGTGTAGAGAACTAAAATTGGTGTAATTCGAATCTCTACAAGATTTGCTTCAAGGAGTATTACGGTAAAAATATTTGAGAATTGTAAGGATAAACGTAAAAAAAATGTGATTTAGGATTATGTATCTACTTCTCAAAACCCTTATGCCGAGGGTGACGAGTCCGTCTGTCCGTCGCTCTTTGGTTCATAGGGCCCGAACCGTTTAAGCGAAAGTGCTGAAATTTGAAGCACTGCAACTTTATACAGGAAAAATATACAGAAGTTCAAAATTAAATATGTGCTTGCGCATATTTAATTTTGAACTTCTGTATATCTGTATATAGGTCCATGTTTAAGGAACTTTTTTATTCGGCGTCAAATTTCCTATATATAATAAACTCTAGGTGCTGTGCTTTCGTTCGGGGAAACCTTTTTTTGCATTTGACTAGAATTGGTTGTGATCCTGACCAAGAAATTTCACGTCAGGTAACATTAAATCTCCCATAATTAAAAAACTAGTCCGTTGATCTTATTCTTTAATTATACCACTTGGAAGGTTGGGAAAAGCAGAAGTTTTTTCTGAAAACGCCACACTTCTAACATCCCTCAATTAAGAGAAATACGCTCAGGAATTTCGTGGTCGAATTTTAAAAAATCCAAATTTTTGAATGTAACAGAACATAAAAGAAGCTTTGAAGGTGAAAATTTTGAAATAAATGAATGATTCTGAAAGGTTTTATTTATGCTCTTTAAAATTCATCCTTAGCCCAAATTCTCTATCTCATTTAGTTTTTGAGATATTAGGCATTTTGAAAATTTTCGCGAAGAACTTAAAAAAATAAATAAATCGATATCTCGAGACGGTTGAGATATAGGTATATTCTTACTGGATATTTTTTGTTGCATTTGATCAGAAACTGCCAGTTTCTTTATGAAACTTTATCGTGGGTCACCCTGTTGAGAAAATAATATTTATTACACTGATAAAAAATATTCATAGCTAAATAAAAAAATAAACAAATTCATTCGCTGCAAACGTGTCGACATATTTACATTTACTTAAATATGGTTAAATTGGTTTACTACTTAAGGTATACTATAAATTGGTTTTCTTCTTGCCTTGCTGATAACTCGTTTATTAGGTCGTAAAGCAATAGCTCCGCGGCCGCTGCCGCCCACTGGTGCTACCGCCCCTAGGCACGTGCCTATAGTGCCTAGTTGGAAATCCGGCACTGGAGTGAGTTAAAATTTAACAGTTCCTTTCTGCAAAACACCACAATTACGATTCCTTTCTAACTGAACTTGGCACTTCTTTAGATTGCTACTCCCCTTTAAAAAAAAAAAACAGAGAGGTGTAACAATCTAAAGAACGTGTACGGAATGTTCTTCTTTAGACTGTTATTCCCCTTGTAAAATCAGAAGAGTCATATTCCTTTGTCCCAAAGTACATTTGACTAAACATCACTTTGTCTGAAAAGATATTTAGTTAAAGTCGTTTATATTCTAAAAACATATAGGAGAGTAACAATCTAAAGAAGTACCTGGAACTTTTATCGCAGAAGTATCTTCAACAACAACGTAGTATTGATTAAAAACTAAAGCAAATTGAATTCACTACCTGAAGTGCTGTTGAGTTTGTGAAGTTATAAGTACCTTGAACACTGTAGAATCTCAGGAAATTGATTATGTTAAATCTTTGAATATTATTTCTTTAAATCAAAAATGCATAAAAGAAAAGGGAAAGTTAAAACGGGTTCATTTGTGAATTTACAAAATTTTTCGTAGCATTGTTTGCATTGTAGATTGCTGTTAACACCTCAAAGAATCGGGATCAAAGAACTTCGACCCATAATACTTATGAAAACGGAATAAATTCCAGTGAACGAATTTATTTGTGACCCTGCATGAATCTTCTTTTCGTAGCATAAAGTTTACACTGTAGATTGCTGTTAGGAGCAACGGCATAATACTTAAGAAAACAGTCAGAACAAATTCCTTAGTATCCAAGATAGTAGCATTGGGTATTACATGAAATTTATATTGCATTAGCTTAATTAGCAGCCATTCTCTAAAGTCTTATTACAAATATCAATTAAGTAGAAGTAGGTGTAATATGAAAGAAGCAAAGGAAACAGTGAGAAAGAAGGGTGAGAAGTAGGATTATATATAAAGTTGAAAGAGATGTATTATATTGTTGTGCGGATATAAAGGAATAAGTCGTGCAAATATTGGCAGAGCATAAAATTTAATAATCAGTGTAACACTTGAGACGGGTTCAAAACCACCTGCTCTTCTCTCTTCTCCTTTATAATAACTTTATTCGCTTCCCAACTCTTCTAACTTGGTTTATTCAAACCCTTCAATAATAGCTTCCACTTCTGCTTATTTTTATTAGAGGAAAAATTTTATATTACATGTAAAATAAACTATGATCTTTGTTTAGGATTTATAGTTATTCAGAGTTGAATTTGGGAACCTTTCAAATGTACACATATCCGTGTAAATCTTTAGCTACCTTAACTTAGAATGTTGATAAAACAAATTTAGAGGTGTCTCTTAGAGAGAACCGCAAACTTTATTTAATATATAACACATGTGCAAAAGATCGGTGGATAACTTTGATCAGATTATGAGCTAATTAAAATAAAGGAACAACAAATAGACAAAATGAAGGGCATTTTTATTATATAAAGTAAGGATAAATGTTGGATCCTAATGTATTGTTTTCCCCATATTTTAATTTTTAGTACTGAAACAAATGAAAGAGAGCATAAATAGTTATATATTATTACAAAGTAGTTTGTGGAGGTACTAAGTTCTATAAATTGGGCTAGGGGTATGAAGATCACTTTTTCTTATCTATGGATCCTGCAAAATTCACGTGGTAAATAGTTCATAAAAACATGTATATTAGCATGTTCAAAATTATCACAAAAGATTTCTCTTAATTTTAATGAATATCAATCGTTGTTTGCTAGATAAAGAAAGATACCAAAATATTCCGACAAAAACAATTGATGATTACAATAGAACAAGAGAGAGAGAAAAAATAAAAAGATAGTGAAACTGAAGAACAGGCATAGTAATTTACAAAAAAAAAAAAAAAAAAGAAGAATAATCAAGTTGAGAATAGACGCAAATCAGGGAAAAACTCAAAAGAAAATCAAATAACACTACATAAATTCAACTGCTGTACATAATGAGAGAAAAACAAACTTTATGAGCTGATAACAGAATTTGAAAATATAAAATAGGATGTAGAGAGACTTTCTGAAGTGAGACGCGCTTATAGAAGTTGGAATTAATATAGAATTTTACTATAATAGAAATCGAAGGTGCGACAGGCTTCCTTATTAAAAGAAGATCGGAGAAGAAAATTAGATCCTGCGCAAAGCCTTGGTTCCAGAATGAAGATAGCGTAATGAAATACTGGCGATCAGAGTCCTGTGGAAAATGAAAATACTCGCAGTAGCAGGAGATATTAAAAATGATAAAACAGAAATGGCCAAAGTTATGATGGTTATGATGCCCTATTATATGATGAAGAAAACGAGAAGCAGTATAAAGGTAATGAGTTAAAACAAAACGAAGAGAATGAATAAGAGGAAAATATGTAAGTAAAAGAAGGGAAATAGTCTTCCAATTAGTGTGGTGCATAGCTTCACCGCGAACTATAGTATAATATGATAGTGTGGCGCATAGCTTCGCCGCGTCCTATAGTATACTATATACTATGATAGTGTGGTTTATAGCTTCACTACGTTCTATAGTATACTATGAGTTCATGCTTTTACAACCCATTGTCAAATTAATTTTATTTCCCCCTTTTTTTACGGATACTGGATTTTTTTTTTAAATCGGAGATAAAAATATTTCGTTCCTAATAACAATAATATATATAGCTTCCGTTATCTCGAAAGCAAAATAATGAAGACCTTAGAAGAAGAAATAAATTGGGCGTTTAAGAAATCGAAAAAAAAGCTGAAGGTAAAGGTGGGATAACGAGTAATTAAAAATTGGAAGCACACCTAGTTAAAATATTGAAGAAACCCAGATTTCTGTCTAGAAGAAGAAAAAGTTTCCTAAACATAGTTGATAGCACACCTCATGCCTATATGCAAAAAGGAGACAAGAAAACAGAAAACTACCGTCCTATATTCCTGATTAAGTGATAATAACATTTTTATGCCCAAACCTCAAAAATTATCGACAGGTGATTGAGATGAGTGAGCATAAAAACTTTTATCCCTAGTGATCGAATAGCAAAGATAAACAAATTTTTTTTAGTGATTATATTCATTGATTTCCGAAAACTTTTAAGTGAGCTATTCTGAAACTAATAAAAGAACTGAATATTAGAAAAGAGTGGGTTAGAATATTTGAGACTCTCTCTATATATAACAACATATATATTAATGCAAAATTGCAACAGAAATAGATGATAAAAATCGGTATAAAACACAGGGAGATGTCCCCTCTGCGAAAATATTTATAGCAGTACTTGATGAGGCCTGCCAAGAATTAAATTGGGACGGACTCGGAAATAATATCCATGGAGCGTGGCAAAATCTAATAAAGTTTGCGAACGATCTCGGAATAATAACTTGGAGCTCTGAAGAAGCAATGATAATGATAAAACATCTTGAAGAAAACGCTTGTATCATTGGCTTAGAAATAAACCGAAATAAAATCAAAATAATGGCCATATTTTTAATATAATAAATTCAGTAATAAAATTGGAATATTGAACATGTATAAGAGTATACCTTGGTAATCTGATCTATAGAAGCAAGGATTGTAAAGAAAAGGAAATAAGGAGACGAATTATAATGTGATTGAGGAGCTAAAACAAATATGAAACATCTATATTTAGATTCGATGTAAACATGGAGTCTAAAAAGAGACAATGGAATCTACCGGCAATGATTTGTCGAATGTGAAACATCTGATAAATAAAAGTGTTGTTATAAGAATTACGACAGCACAAGAAGTATGATGAAAATATCGAGGATACATAGAAGAAAGAATGAATGGATTTGTAAAATTATTTTTATTAAATACAATATTTATGTATATGTATGTGAGTGTGTATATTGTATATGACTGTTTATATGAATACAAAGTTAAATTCATCACAATAATCAATAATTATTGCCGTGCTTTAAGTATTATCAATTCTAAACAACTTAATTTGGTAAATTAGAAATGCATTCAGAAAGCAAACCCTTTCTAAACATCACATCCATGTAAGCTAATTTGGTGGAAAAAAAATAATCGAAAATATAAAAATTGTCAACTAACAATGTATAGAAATTCATAGTTTTCAATGAAGGTTGTTTATATTGCGTTTTCGGTTTTCAGCGAAATCAAATTTATTTTCATTAATATTTCAGAAATTAGATTTTTTCCTGGAAAACGATTTATGCGGTTAAATTTGTATTTAAATGAAATACAAAGTATAAAGCCGGGCAGCCGGGTTTACACGAATAAAGTAAACAGGAATGTAGAGTAGCGAGTAGAGTAACTCTACCCGTAGAAACCCAAAAAACCGCTCAGTAGAGTAGAGTGGCGAGTAGAGTAGCTAGTAAAATTGGTAGAGTGGGAAGTAGAGTGCACTCTACTCTCCTGTTTACTCTACCTGTGTAAACCCGGCTTAATTGTTAGTAAAAATCGGCAAGGAGCGCCCACAAATTTTACGACAATACCTTGAGGAATGATTTTTCTGAACATTTATAAGTGAACATTGAACGTGATACGTGGATTCAATGTCCTAAATTATTATCATGATGTCATGATTCATTTTTTCCCATAAATTGGAGAAAAAAATTATTATTTAGTTTTCTACTTACAAATGGTTATTAGTTAAAAGTAAAATAATAGCTAAAATAAAAATAAAGGAAAAACTATAGAGCTAGTCTCTTACCATAAATAAAAAACTGGTAATGTAAACTTTGCAACTACATCAATACCATAATAGTCCCAATCATAATAAGCCAATGTCAACCAGTTATTTTGCTAAAGTAATCTTTATCATAAGTATGCACTGTAAGTAAATTCAATTAGCAATCTTAATGCAACAATGTAATATTTATATCCTGTATTACGTGATAACTATAGAATGTATTATTTTTAGTTGTACAAAAGAAAAATAAATAATTGAAATTAACCCGTAGTTTTATAATTATTTCTAGCAATGATTAATATTACTTAGCTTATTTTGTTATATATAAGTCTGTTTTAAGTGGATTGTAAAAAAAAACACAGTGGGAGCAACTGGAAAATATCTATAATATATTTATTATATAAAACTCTTTGTGAAATGTTTATGACTCAAGTTAGTTAGATTTTCATGTTTCATGCTTAAGTGTGAAAACGAAAACATGTGTGCAGATTTTTTGTTACACATAGTGAGAGTAGTTCATATAAATAACAATTAAACTGTACGAGTCCCTTTCACGGGGAAAAAATCGTTCGAGAGATATTAACACACTAACGTATAGAAAAGTAGAGACAGTGACAAGTTTGTATCTGTATTGTATGAGATAAGAACGTTTCTTTTTGCTATCCTAAAGCTAAAGTTCATAATCAGTAGCGTATTAGCGTGTCAGTGACTTCGGTCTCACAAACGGCTTATATATAACTATAAGGCTACGGTAGTAGATGAGTAAAGTGGTCGGATAACCCCCCGTCCTGTAAAAATTTCTTTTTTTGCTTACAATATTATCAATAAACAATTTTAGCTCAGCAAAGGGACTCTAATAGCAGCAACAATCATAAAATACATTTTAAAATTGTTACAATTCCAGTTAATTGTTCAATTGGGTAGGCCTCATACCTTTCTACAATTGTCAAATACACCTGCACTGCCTGGTCACATCTTGCCTTATCAATATTTCTTAACTACTGTTTGAAATTTAGGAAACTTTATAAATTACAAAGAAGGTAAATTACTTGCGAGCTTTCTGAAAGTAGGTAAAGTAGAATAGTTTGTTAAATATGGGTGCGTCTATGAAGGTCGTCTTAAAGGAATAACATGATCTATCTTTCCACGTAAATTGAAATGAGTTTTGTTATCAAAGCAGCTTTCAGCCATCATCAGTGCCGATAGCGGAAGTAGGTGAGTCTATACTTAATGTGGCAGATCGACGTGAGACTCTTTTTCTTCCACAATCGGCATTGATGATTGCCTTCTGAAGACTGAAAGCTGAAAGCTGCTTTGATAATAAAACTTATTTCACGTAAAGAGACATTTTGTGTTAATCCTGTTAAAATAGTTCATTTATAACTCATTCTTGCACCAATAGAGACTGAATGGGAATAAAAATTATATTTCCTTTACGATAATTGAAATATATAAGAAACGGTGAGATAATAATTAAGAGATCGAGTAAAAGTTTAAGAAATTAAGAGGAAGGTTTAGTTAATCTAATTTATGAAGTCTGGACACAACAGTGAAATCAAAACTGGAGTTACATCTCTTTTATTGTAATAGAATTAGTTAGTTATGGTAAGAAATTAAAAAAAAGTCCAAAACTTATTATTAGATAATCCTGCACATTTATTTTATAAAACAAAAATACTTTACGAATAAAAAGCTCAATTTTGATTAAAAAAAAGTAACCTAATATTAAATGGCTCTAAAGACCAAACACCATAAACGATCAAACATTTTGCGCAAATATATTTACACAAACCTGATTTCGGGAAAATTTAGGCCATAAACAGCCCCATACACGGTCAAAATGTTGCGCAAACTTCATGTTATATTGACCGTGTATGGGATTCTTCGATTTTTTTACCGTTGATTTAACTAGGCATCGCGTGGCTCTATCATTGAAGCGAGCGTATAGTAATAAGTAATTGAAGCGAGCGTAAGCGAGCTTCTTACATTCAACGAAATATGCATCTTGGATGTCTGTCTGTTTGTCTGTCTGTCTGTAACGTTTACGTGTCCGACGATAACTTGAGTAAAAGTTGACCAATTTAGTTGAAATTTTGTATACATGTTCCTTTTACTAATACTCAGGCTAAGTTCGTTGGACAGCGTGATCTGTCCAAGAGTTCGCGCGCAATATACAATTTGCAAGATATCGGTAAAAAGGTTGTTTTCTCTATTTTAAACGTTTAGGTCCGAATTAATATTTTTAGCGATCTTTATTAATTAATAGTGGTGTCGTTGTTGGTTTTACTTAAAAATGTTATTTGAAAAAAATTATCGTCTCATCGAATAGGTGATAATAGACTTTTTTCCCGTCCTGAAATTCCAATTTTAAATTTCAAGCTAACGTTTACGCGAGCATTGCGCGCGAACTCTTGGACAGATCACGCTGTCCAACGAACTTAGCCTGAGTATTAGTAAAAGGAACATGTATACAAAATTTCAACTAAATTGGTCAACTTTTATTCAAGTTATCGTCGGACACGTAAACGTTACAGACAGACAGACAGACAAACATCCAAGATGCATATTTCGTTGAATGTAAGAAGCTCGCTTACGCTCGCTTCAATTACGTCGTTTTCTAAATGAACTATTATGAATTATGAGAATATTTCTTGTACAACTAGATTATATCTATCAAGACAAGTTATCTCTATTTATGAAACTAGGCATCGCGTGGCTCTATCATTGAAGCGAGCGTATACTAATAGTAATAAATGTGTATTGAATATTGAAAAAATAGATAATCATGCATCATGATGAGTTGATAGATAATGGGTATTGTAGTAGATCAGCGGCAAGTAGTAAGGGAAGGGAACCACCCCGCATTCTTACTATTCCTCTAAAAACTCTAACCTCTCCTTTTCAATTATTATAAAATGTATAACTCAAATACTACTGCTTGTATCAAGTTTTAATTTTACATGCCGGTTTAAATTGTGCCTTAAACGATGTATATGAAGTTTTATTAAAATCGTTTCGTTAGAAACGATTTTAGTTAGGAACGATTTTTTACTCAAGTTATCGTCGGACACGTAAACGTTACAGACAGACAGACAAACAGACAGACATCCAAGATGCATATTTCGTTGAATGTAAGAAGCTCGCTTACGCTCGCTTCAATTATAAGTGTTAAATTGCTGTAGTGTCTGAAATTTGAGTCTTTATCTGATAAAAGAAATTGAGAAAGTTCTTCTTATATTTTATTCCCTTGGGGGATTTTTTTTTTTTTTTTTTTTACCGGTACAAATTGAGTCGATTCCTGATTGGAGGTTGATTGTCTGAAATCCTTATAACAGGAGTCCCTCAAACTACCCTCCTGAGTTTTGTCCACAGTCCTTCTTTTGAAATATTAATATAAAAAATCGATTTCAACAAATAAAAAAATGAAGGTACATTAAAGGTCACACTTTTTACAATATATTTCGATTTGCGTTAATTTTGATAATGAAAAATTGATTTCATATTAATTTTTCGTTTAATTTTCCTTTTATAAAATAATTTATGATGGTTAATGTACGAGCCGCAGTCTTGAAACAACGTGCCTATAAAATGTTACTTAAACCCCCTGGATTTTTTATAGAATCTTATAAAATACATGCAATATCCATTGCACATAGCATAGTTATGCATAGTTTTCTCTTATTAACGTTTCTTACCTACCGTTTGAAATTCCTAAATCAAAAAGATTGCTTTAGTAAATAAAATTCTATAGTAAGTAAAATTCTAAAGTAAATGGTATAGTTAAGGGAATTTACAAGACGAAATTGCAATCAAGAATCATTCCCCGGAATTAAAAGAAATTATAGATGAGATACATAGTTTAGGAGGTATGCTTAGATTTTAAAGGATTTAACGACAAGAAATGAAACGCTACTCCACCAAGAATGTATTTATTTGTTCTATCCAATATTTATACGTAAAAGGTTAAGGATTTTAGTTCAATAAATGTTATAGTAAAACATAATAAATAAACATATGTTATTTCTATAACAGATATAAGCTGTGTCAATAAGCACAACATACAACAAAAGTTCTACCTTTGCGAAGTGTTAAATATAATTAATAGCCTAACGATCTAAAGTGTTGTTAGTAGGGTGGTTTGGTCTTAAATTGTTTTTGATTTCTCGGTGGTATAACTGAGGTTATAAATTAAAACCTTAATAAATAGGATTAAAAATGAATAAAAGAATTAAAAAAGAATAGAGAAAGAATGATGTAATATCTCATGAAATAAATATCAAACACCCGAGTATTTCTAAAAAATAATAGTTATACTCTTATAACATATATCATAATAAATATTTAAAAAAGAAAAAAAAAAAAAAAAAACCCCCAAAAAATTTTA
>KZ651282.1:192856-216213 GCA_001010745.2 Gerris buenoi
AAACTCTGATTGGTGAATTGTTATAAATGTTATTAAAACATGAATGAGAATCAGTGGCTAATCAGTGCAAGACATTTTGGCTGTAGTAGAGATTTATGAAAGTTTCAATTATTATTGAAGCCATTTGTAAACAATTTTTAATAGAAAAAAATATGTACATTATTAGTGATTAAGCTGCTTAATAGTGAAAACTTTTTTATTTATTTATTTTTCTGTGTGTGGCGTTTATAGGATTTTTTTTTATTGAAGACATCTTTTCTCTTTCTCTTAATTTTTACTTTCAAATAGTTATATTTCCGCCTCCTATCTTCCGGGCTTCTTTAAGCTACCAGATTAACAAAATATTAATAATTATTAACTATACATGTCAGAATATTTAATTATGAAACGCTTTTACGGTTTTTAGGTTTCTGTACAAATACAAAAAGAAACCTTATATAACGGCTCTGTCTGACCGTCTGTCCATCTTTCAGTCTGTCCGTTGGTGTCGTTTGTCCGATGGCTTGTTTCAATTCAGAAACTACTATAGCTAGAAACATAAAATTTGGCACACAGGTGCATCTCGGCGTTTGATGCAACTGGACGCATTTTGGAGTTTCTACACTTAATATTTTCAAGATGGCGGCCCGGCCAACACGTTCATCAATTTAAAGGTCTTAAAGTGTAGAAAAAGAATATGCAACTATTACACCTGATAATTTTAACCAAGTCGTACAGAAACCGGCGATTATCGCCTCACAAACTTACGTGAAGCGCCTTACTTGTTTGGTTATCAAACCTTGTAACCCAAATTTTACCCACTTCCTGATAACATAGAAAGTTGAATCTTGAACAAATTATGTATTCTTGATGACAATACAATTGTCTGTCATTAATTTTACAAATTTAGAAAAATCTATGACAGCATTTCCTCAAACATTTTCTTAATTTGCAATGTTAATGTTTTTTAATTAATACAGTTTTCTTAATACTTTATTACACTACCCTAGACAAATTAGTAATTTTTGCTTCCGAGCGCTTACCAAATGTATACGGAAGCTATTACGTGAACGAAAATTTATGTCTCAAAATTCCAAGACAGAAATCCGTTTCAGACATCAGGGAACAAGTTTGATTCAGTGTCTGTCTGTCGGTCTGTCCAGGGGTGCCCAAAGGGGGGATTCATGGCGCTCAGAGTGCCATTAAAAAAAATTGGGGGGGGGGGGGAAAAATTTGGGGGAGGATTTTTTTTAAATTTACAATTTATTGTATAAAGTTTCGATTTACATTAATTGATGTATGTACGGTAAGTTCATAATGATAAATTGATATTTATCTATTACTGTATTATAGTTTATAGTACAGTAAAAATGAACTACCTAAGATAATGTTTTTGTTAAGTATAATTTACTTGGAAGACGCTTTGTTGTTGTATTAGCCTTTCTTTTCCCGCCGCCTGGCCACTGTGCTTGTACCTTTCATACCACTAATTTATTTTTAACCTATAAAAAAATAAAAGTATTAAGTGTTCGTAAGCGAACACAATTTTTTTTTTTTAATTTATTTCTCAGCAATGCACTAAAACTTGAAGGGCCGGGTTAAGATCGGAAGCAACTTTTGATGACAATCTTACATAATCTCTGATTGGTGAATTGTTATAAATGTTATTAAAACATGAATGAGAATCAGTGGCTAATCAAGGGGGGCACAGGGGGCTCGTGCCCCCCCCCCCCCCCCAAAGACCCAAGAGAATTAAAAAATAAAAAATACCACCTTTTTTTAATACATATTTTACATTCACCTCATATTCAATTTTACCTCAGAAATTCATAAAAACGCTGTTTTTAGAGGTCAATTGAGCCCATCGTTGGCCCCATATAAGTTTCAATCTTCATTTTAGCAAATCTTCAAAGAAAATTAAGCTATTGCAATGGCTTCAAATTTTCGAAACATTTTTCCATGGAAATCCGTTTCAGGCCATTCTAAATCGATCCCAAAATTTTAACACTTTTTTTATGTATGTATGTATGTATGTATATATGTATAATGTTACACTTAAAAATTTCAATCTAATTTTAAAATGTCAATAATATCAAAAGAAAAATGTTGGCCAGAATTTTTGGAGTCCATTTAGGGGTCAAATTTTTACAATTAAGGGTCAAAAATAGCATAAAAACGTGTATTTTCAATTTTACCCCCCTTTTATATAAAATATGATAAAAGTGTAAATAACAATAATTACTGTACTCTTAAAGAGCTTTCCAACGATGTGCATCTTGAAGGGTAAATACTATTTTGACTTTTGCACCCATATCCGTGTGTACCCAAACATTTTTTTTTTTTTCACCCATCCAAATTCTAAACCAAAATTTTCCTATATTATCATAAGCCAATAATACGCAGATTTCTTTGAAAATTCGCTCATTAAGTCATGGTGCATGACTGGACTTATCTTCTCTTCCACATACGCACAAACAATGAATATTTGCACTCTTCAATGAAGTTCATTAATCAAAATATTGTTCTCAGTTGACCAACCAACATCTAACAAAATTGCTGCGGACTTATTAACACATTTCACGTAATATTTTCAAGATTTGACCTCAAAGTTCTTCGCTAAACGTTTATTTTCTTTTAATTATTAAATTGTTGAAATAATTACTTACAATATCTCTTTCTTAAATAATTTTCTTTTATGTGAATATGACATCGCACTTAAGATCTCTATAGAATATGCAAATATATTAATTAAATAAATTTTAATTTGTGTATTTAATTATGGCGTGGCTCTTTATAATACACGGAAAAACAGAATGCGGCTCTCATTGTGCTCATCCCTGGTATAGATTATTATCTATTCTCAGATTAAGGAAAAATACTTTTTTTTTTTTTTTTTTAAATTTTTGGTATCAATGTTATAAAAAATCGGTTCATTCAAGAAAAAGGAGTTCGTCTGAACCGATATAAATTCGTACCTTTTGTCTTATAGCTTCTTATATAAAATAAATTTACAAACAGAACTTAGCTTAAAAAAAAAAATGGCAACCGCAAAATAATTGGTGGAGGTCGGCCTTCAGTGATCTTTTTTATAATGATAATGACACACACTCTGTATGAAATATATACTTGTATCTGTGCTAATATTTATAAGAATAAACAATTATAACATGATAAAAAGAAACCACTAATTACTCTTGCGCAGTTGAAGCGGAGTAAAAAAACCAAACATTAAATATTTCACGTTGCGATCTGCACATGACTCAAAATTAAAAAAATCCAGTTATCACTATCTCTACTCTTTCTTATCTCCAACGACCGACGAACCATCCAAAATGTCATTACATTTGATCCAGCTATTACGTTACAATAGACAAAAGAATAGTATCTGCTCTGGGAATCAGTTTGTTTACGGAATGTAAACAAACCAGTTCGCTTCTTATCACCAGGTATACCAACTATAACTGTCTGGCCTTTCTAATCAAACCCAGCAATCTTCAACGATAAAGAAATATAATTGATATAATTCTACTGTTATATATGTAAGGTAGTTATTTAATTTTAGTTTGTTTTTAAGATGATTATTAATATTGGGAATCCTCGGTCTTTGAATAGAAATAATTATAAATGGATGTGATGAAGATAAACACATGGTTTTTTTTAAATGTATTTGATGTCCCTTGTTTTAAAAACAAACTACAGTTTCTTTGTGTCTTTCTTATTGCAAATTTAAATGTTCAGAGCGAATCAGTTTTCGTTAATTAGTTTAGTGGTTCGTACCACCTCTACCTCTATGTACGATTAACTTCTCTCTTTCCTGTAAGGAACTAATACATTTTAATCGAGATATTGTTATATTTTAAGTTTTACATTACAACCGCGCTTGCTTTTTTTTTAGATTAAGTCCTAATTTATATTTTATAGTATAGCCTAGGAGTACAGTTAATTAGTTGTTTATGTTATTCAGTAGGGAAGGCACGGCAGTATATAAATCCGAATCTTGCCACAGCCTTTATTAACTTTTGATTGTAAAAAGAGCTAGAGGCTGTTATTAAGGAAGGTGAATGTTGAATGGTGTACCAACTACAAAATCGCATCGTATAAACGCCCCTCCATCGAGCGATGATATGTCGAATTGCATCCCATGTAACATCTGATTTAATAATCGCGCCATGCTACTGCTATATTATCTCCCTTATTGGCTTATGTAATTCTTCCCCAAAAACATAACCTCGAAAATTTTATATCGAGAAGTGGGCATAAGTTTTGTAGCATTCAATTGATTAAGGATTGTGCCTATCCACATTTTAAATTGTGATCAATTTTAACTGATGACTTAACTTTAGCCGTAAATGTACTCTTTATACCTATGACCTATGTATTTTACTTCTGATGTACTCAATTGACACAGCATGAAGAAAATTCATAATGTAATATTAGAATTTTCATTACTCAACTGTGCTTTCAATAGCTTTTATTTATTTTTCATTATCCAGAGAATAACCACTGAGGTATAACCAGACCCCCATGAAATGTAAAATCAAAGTAAGTTAACTGAATATTTGTTATGTTTTAGGTGGAGGTCTGTGGTTCGAATTTTACTCATAGCTGGTTAGCAGCGCTGTACACATACAAAGGTCTTCTCCTCATTGTGGGACTATACATGGCTTGGGAGACAAGGTAATAAAAATACCATATTGTTAATTGTTCAAGTTTTATCACCCATCATTATATTTTAACTGGTTATCATACAGCAAAAAAATAAATCATTTATTATAATGATCATTGAGTTTAAGATAAATATGGTGTTTTAAAAACCATGTTTAGCTCGTGATTTATTTTTTTATTACTTTTTAAATTTACTATTTTATTACTTTTTAATTTACTATTTTATTACTTTTTAAGTTTTCTATAGGTAATAATAGTCAATGCAACGAAGGCCCAAAACGGTTACATAGTTTTTAAATACATGTTCATGGAATGCTCCCGACGAACATACTATTTTAGTACTCAGTGGGTGAGCTCGCCCGCCATATTGGATTAGACCCCTTTTTTGGTTTTTTTATCAATACCTCAAAAACTAGCAGGTTTTAATAACTATTAGTCTATACTATACTAAATTTAAGAACATAGAATTATCGAAGAATTCAATTTTGAAGGACTTATGGTGTAAAGTTTAATTGGTACGAAAACAAAACCAACTCCTTGCGTTTGCGAAGTGATTATTGAGTTTTGACTTCCCTGAATTTTTCATGTGTTGCTACACAGGATAAATGTTGTGTTACGAAATGTGGACATAACATGGAGTATGTTACTAAACATAATATGTGCACAAAGTTTTGAATTTTAGTGTTTGGTTCTTTTGGAGATATATGTGTGTCAACGAAAAACAGACAGACAAACGCAGGAAATTTTAAGGGTCCTTCGATTTGCCTACGAACCCTAATAAGATAATATTTAACACGTGTTACTAGACAAACATTGTAACCTTTGTGTTCATAGCGTATAGCATAATTAAAACAAAGAATAAACATTATAAAAATCCTCAATATGTGTCTAATAACAGAAACAAATAAGTATTGAAGGTTATACTTATTTGCAAATAAATCTATGTGGCATTTTTTACACGTAAATATACAGTGAAAATATGGAAATCATTTGTTTTTTCCTTTCCTATTTTTCTGCTCAAAATAATTAATATTATCAGCTAGATAGTTTTTTATTTGTCCACACTTACACTATCTTTACAAATGCTGGCCAAAATATAAATATAAATTGGAGATATTAAATAACATGAAAAATATGCTAAATAATACTATATAAAATATACTATACAGGGTGGTCCAAAAGTCTACCCCCTCCCCCCTCTTAACTTTTGAACGGTTTGAGATAAATTAATGAAACTTGGAGGATCTCTACCATGCCAAGAGAAGTTTGTTTTCATGCTATCACCCACTCGGGGCAACAACCCACTTTGCCCCCAGGCCACCCAACTTCAAAATTTCAAATTGGAACGTATATTTTTGATAGCATATTTGGATGCTACGGTGAAAAAAAAATAAACTTTTACTTGTAACTATTTTTTCTATCACCAATATTTTGTCCCCTACAGGGGGGGCAAATATAGCAAAAAACCCTTCCGATAATACATTGTAAAATCTAAACGGTTACAGATAAATTAATGAAACTTGGAGGATCTCTACCATGGCAAGAGAAGTTTGTTTTCAAGCTATCGCCCACCAGGGGCAACCTCGCAATTTGCCCCCAGGCCACCTTACATCAAAATTTTGACATGAAGTGTATATTTTAGATAGCTGATTTAGATTCTACAGCAAAAAATAAGAATATTTTACTTCAAACTTTTTTTTCTATCTCCAATATTTTGCCCATTATAGGGGGGCAAAGGCAAAAAATTGTAGATTTCAGCGCCTGGGGGCAAAATGGTGGTTGCCCCTAGTACGCGAGTGGTTAAATACATACCTCCCTTTACATGGTACAGATCCCCCAAGTTCCATTACTTTTTTTTTAACCGTTTAGATTTTATAACGATTTAAGTGTTATTTTTTAGTATTTCGAAAGGGTTATTTTGCTATCTTTGTCCCACTGTAGGGGGCAAAATATTGGTGATAGAAAAATAGTTACAAGTAAAAGTTTATTATTTTTCACCGTAGAATCCAAATATGCTATCAAAAATATACGTTTCAATTTGAAATTTTGAAGTTGGGTGGCCTGGGGGCAAAGTGGGTGGTTGCCCCGAGTGGGTGATAGCATTAAAACAAACTTCCCTTGGCATAGTAGAGATCCCCCAAGTTTCATTAATTTATCTCAAACTGTTCAAAAGTTAAGAGGGGGGGGGAGACTTTTGGACCACCCTGTATATATTTTATTGATAATGCATATATCAATAAAATTAAATTACATTTATCACCAACTCATATACCTTTACATAAGACTTCTGTTTATTTTATAAGCAAGCATACAGATTCTATTACATGTATTACTTAAAGATAAATAAGATGTTCTAAAACCAATGTTTAGCTCATGATTTATTTTTTCATTGCTTTTTAAATTTATTATAGGTAATAGTAGATTTAATTTAATTTGAATATAAATTTCCTTATATTACGTTGACTATTAATAATGTAATAGTCAGTTTCAAATAACATAATAGCGATTTTAGGAGTTACTAAAAACCGTAGACCCTAAAATTTCTTATGTTTGTCTGACTCAACACACTAATATGAAACTTTGCAGTAGTTATTTTATGTATAATAACCTTATCACAGAAAAAAATTAGGGAAATAAATACAAAAATATCCAATATTCAATGCCAAAAAGGAACTGTGAAGATTTATACTTTTAAATAAATATATTAAAATACTCGTAAATACTATGTAAAAGTCTATTAATAATAAATTTCATATGGTGTTATTAATAATCCTTCTAATAAGAAAAATTTGAATGTAGTGTAGTCGATTACTTATTTCAAGCAATTTTATATGCAATATCTATTGTAATGATTGCAACATTCACATGCAACGTGTACTATCGCTTTACACGTGCATATTTTGAATAGGAGTGTTATGGAAAATTCCGTCAATTGATCGAGTAAAGCTGCTACTGGTCTTTAATTATGATGGAAGAAGAAATACGTGCAATTATTAAAATAGATTCGTTATGATTTTTTTTTTAATTACCTTATTACGTCTTACATATAACTAACTGACCCGGCGAACTTCGTACCTTTGAATAACCTTATACATACTATATTTAGTTAAATAATGTTGCCTCAGATGAAAAATTTGTATTACAATATATACTTCTACAGTATATAGATAATATAGATTATAGAAATATTTTTCCTTTATTTACTCTTTTACCGGTCTCCTAAATGAAAATGTACATAACAATTATTATTAATTACAGTACTCCTAAAGAGCTTTCAACAATATGCATCATTTAAGGTTTTCATTACTTTGACATTTGTACCATTGTACCCCTGTGGACCAAAATTAAAATTTCGCCAAATCCTCTCTTAGTGGATGTCTATGATAGGAACAGAGTATATCCTCACTACAAGTTTCTCTGTTAAGCAGATTTTCCTTCCACTCAGTCAGGACTTTGCCACTAATGTTAGAGATGTGTCCCCGGATCGGGTTGCCAATCACGTATAATGAAAAAAAAAAAAGAAAAAAAAAGCGAAAATTCATTCTTCATAAAATACTTCTTTTTGTTGAAAACGTGCACGATTTGTTCAAAATAAAACCTTTACTCAAAAACTACAATTTTCTAAAATCGTACAAGAGGAAACCGGACAAAATTTCTACTCTTAAAAAAAATATTATTTATATTTTTTATAGGTTTAGGCCTACTATTCTAAATTTATTTTTCGCCCAAAAATTAATTTAAAAAAATAATCATTTTCAAATGTTCAAATATTTTCTCATTCCCCCTTTAATAGTTTTGATATTGTTTGTGTTAAATAAAGCAATTCCAGAAATTTGAATGCAATCCTTCGTAATAATAGTCCAGGAGATAGCGTGCAAAAAAAGTCTGACTAACATCAAGCTAGAATTTTGTATACAAGTCAATCTTTTAGAGCCTTTTAAGAATATGTGGTCGGCTAAGTTCGTCTGCGGGACACAGCTTGGCAATAGGCGTTGAACAAACCGGTGGAAAGTGGCCATGTCTTACCAATTATGGTGGACAATGTGATTTTCATGATCCTGAGTACAGAATTAGTTAGTAGACTGACAATCAAGTTGATGTTATTTCGTTCCTTGACAGCTGGCCATGTTGATTTTTAGTAATATTTGAATAACAAACCTACCAACTGTGAAAAATCTACTAACTAATTCTGAACTCAGGATCATGAAATTCATACTGTCCACCATAATTGGCGGGACATGGCCACTCTTCACCATTCTGTTTTGTTTTTTTTTCAAATGCCTATTGCCAAGCTATGTCCCGCAGACAAACTTTGCCGACCACATATTCTTAAAAGGCACTAAAATATTAACTTGTATACAAAATTCTAGCTTGATGTTAGTCATACACTTTTTTGCACGCTATCTCCTGGACTATAACACCTTTATATATTTTTTTTTTTTTTTAAATAAATAAATAAAGTTTGTTGTCTGTGAATTCACGTTGAGCCTAAACTGCTTGGTCAGCCAAATTTGACATACATAAAGACATAAGAGGAACATTACTCCCTGAGGTGAATTAAAAAAATAATTTTAGCTCTTAATTTTGGAACGCTGCCTGAAAATCATGAAACTAAATTTTTACTTTCTCATATAAAGAGAAAGTATTGTGATGGCACGAAAATTCGATTTTGAGATTTTGATGGATTTACACGTTTTGAGGTCCCCTGAGTCCAAAAAAGTGGATTTTAAAAAATGTCTGTCTGTCGTCTGTCTGTGCAGACGCCTGGAGACTAAAGTACGGGGCCGATTTTGACGAAATTTGGCATACACGTTCAGAAAAATCATACACCGAGGCGAAATCGAGAAATGAATTTTAACTCCAAATTTGAGGGCGCTACCCCCCAAAAACTCTGAAAAAACACGAAAACAAATTATTTCTCGAAAACGGTTCCGACGATTTTGATTAAAAAATTCTTAAATGTAGTGAATTTAAATACGAATCTAATGATATAAGCCGTTTTCCCGGTAAAAATCTAGTTCCTGAGAAAATAGCTTAAAACGTGGATAGGGAGAGCCCGGGTTCGATTCCCCGCCCGGGAGAAGTTATTTTTATGATATTTTTGATGAAATTTCCAATAATAATTAAATGTACATATATGAGAAAGTTTGTCTGAGTAGTCTCGGACCGATTTTTTTTCTTGAAAGCGGTTCCGAGAATTTTAATTTAAAATTTAGTCTATTCCAATGGAGAATCTAACCGTGATGCAAGTCATTTTTTCGGGAGAAATCTTTCTCCTGAGAAAATAGCTATAAATGCTAAGGATTAATTAATCCGGTGAGGATTTATTTTTATGGTATAATTTTGATAAAATGTTCATTAATAATTAAATGTAACTTCAAAACCCGAAACAACTAAGAAATGGAAAACACTGCGGACCAAGTAATAATTTTACAATTTACTTGTATTTGGGAAAGTTTTTAGGATGAGTAGTATCTTACAGATTTTTCTAATATACAAATTTCTCGTTTTGTATAATAATGAGAACTCCAACGTAATACAAAGTTTGTAAAAGAAGCAGAGTCTAAGTACTTTAATATGAATTGAAAAAGTTATCAAACAACCAAGGAAAGGAAGATTCCATTTGTTTTATAAAATATTTATATAACGATAAAAAAAAAATGAACAATATCTCAGCTGAGTTAGTATGTCACAGTGGCTTTTTTCATTATTTTTTTCTCAAGCTAAGTGTATATTTCATTTTAATGGTTCTTCTTTTATGTTCCGTAAAAGGAAAAATATAAAGAACAGTTTAGCTAGGAAAGATAAGATAGTTTAAGTAAAACAGTGAACATTTTCCATTTTTAATAAAACATGGTTGAAATTTGAAGGAGCGGTAACAAAGTGGTTAATAAATCTATAAATAGACTGCCAATTGGTGTGTCACATAGTTCCCTTGCATTCTATTACACACTTTATTGTTTTTATGCTTTTAAAAGCCATTATTGTCTAATTAGTTTAATGTTTTCCCTGTTTTGTAATGGGTCAAAATTGTTTTGATTTTTTACATGTATTTAAGTATCAGTTTAAGCAAAAGTTGAAGAGCGCAGACGGTTCAAATTAATCCGGGGCTATGCGGGTTACTTTCGATAAACTAATAGGTGTAAATTAATTTATGTTTGCGCGCACGTGGAGGAGAAACAAATGAGCGCAGAAGGTTGAAACATATTATATTATGGGACCAACAACACCATACAAATTTCATTAAAATCGGACGTGTGTAGTTTTTAAGATATGTTGGCTCGCAAAAATTGAGCGACAGACCGACAGACAGACACGGAACCAAAAAATTTCCCTGATGTCTGAAAAGGATTTCTGTCTTGGAAGTTTTAAAATAGGAGACCTAACATTTTCTCGTTCATCAGAACGAAAACATAGATTGCGTAAAATAGGAGACCTAACATTTTCTCGATCATCAGAACGAAAACATAGATTGCGTAAAATAGGAGACCTAACATTTTCTCGATCATCAGAACGAAAACATAGATTGCGTAAAATAGGAGACCTAACATTTTCTCGATCATCAGAACGAAAACATAGATTGCGTAAAATAGGAGACCTAACATTTTCTCGATCATCAGAACGAAAACATAGATTGCGTTACCTTCAGTAAGTAAGCTCGGAAGCTTAATCTAGAGAAAACTTCCATGCAATTAAATAATTTTCTTCAAAAATAATTCTGTATGAGCTATAAGCAATTAATTTATGTTTAATCTTACGCTCACACATATTTGAAATAAGCTGCAATGTAATAAAGAATTACAAATTCAAACATTTAATTTCTATAACTAAACCAAAATTTACCCAGGCACTTCAAATAGTCTGTCATAAATTATTATAGTTTTTATTATACTATAATTACTTTTTTTCATATAATTCAGTAAAAAAATATTGGAACTTGGCTTGACTTTATTTGAGACTAGCATTTATCTAGCGCATTATGTGGGGCTCATGGTAAGAATGAGTGGCTATGTTTCTTATTATCTTGTAGGTAAAGGAATTAAATAGTTTCGTTTCCAAAGCCTTTATAGGAAAGAATTAGGATTAACTAATTCATGCTAATTTATTAATCCTATAATTATATATCGTGCATCTATTATTCGATTACTATGAATGATCCCTGAGAATTGCAGTTTGGAGCCTATTTATTACATGCAAAAAAATCTCCATTTCATTATTCGGTACGATAATACACAATGCAGAATCTACGCCTCAAGAGTTTTTATATGAGAGAAAAAAAACCACAAAAGTAAATGCTATCAAATTAGTTCAAAATTTATTATTTTTAAAGAAAACACCATAAAAAATCGGTCCGAGACAACTCAGACGAACTTTCTCATTTACGAGCTAATGTTAACGAGCTTAATTATAATTACTTAGCTTAATATTTTCCATTTATTAGTTTTCGTATGTACATTTAATTATAATTAAACATTTCATCAATATTTACCATAAAAATAACTTCTCTTCGGCGGGGAATCGAACCCGTGCTCTCTCTGTCCGCGTTTTAAGCTATTTTCTCAGGAACTAGGTTTTTCCCGGGAAAACGACTTATATAGTTAGATTGGTATTTAAATAGACTACATTTTAGAGTTGTTTTTAACAAAATCGTCGAAACCATTTTCGAGAAATAATATTTTTTTCAGAGTTTTTGAAAGGGAGCCCCCTAAATTTGGAGCTAAAATTTATTTCCCGATTTCACCTCGGGGTATAATTTTTTGAACATGCATGCCAAATTTCGTCAAAATCGGTCCAATAGTTTAGGCTCTAGGCGTCTGCATAGACGACACACCGACATTTTTTAAAAACCACTTTTTTGGACTCAGGGGACCTAAAAACGTGTAAATCCATCAAAATCTCAAAATCGAATTTTAGCGCCATCACAATACTTGATATGAGAAAGTAAAAATGTATGGCTGGTTTTGGATATCTTAATGTATGAAATGAAAAATTACCGAAATATTTGCCAATTCTGGTCAATGTGCGGACACAAATTTAATTTATATATATAAAATTATTTGCTATTGGACTCTCAATTAACAAAAATTCGGTTTAGTTCGAGTGAAAATCAACGATAGTAATAATTAAATTATTAAATTCTATATTCATTGCTATTTTATTGGAATTGATTTATTAATAGTATAATAAGTAAATCTATTAATAAGTAGCATTCGTTTAGTTTTAGTGTATTGCACTAGGAAATAACATAATTTTAATAGTAGATTCATGTCTACGTGAACACTTTATTTGCATAGCTGAATTTTCCATTACGTCTTGTTAAGATTATTATTATTGAGGTAATGTAATTACATTGTGGTATATTTTGGTAAATACACGTCATAGCAATTTAGAAATTCTATAACAATTTAAGAAATTCTTTAATGATGTTGCAATTATAATTTTACAAATTAATTAGAATATTTATTAAACAAATTAACTTTAACCACATATTTTACCTTTATGTATCTGTAATTTTCACTTAAAAATTTGTATATTTAAGTGCATAAAACTTTTCTTTTTTTGCAGACATGTCAAAATCGAAGCTTTGAACGACTCACAATACATTGGCTTTATAGTGTACAGCGTGGTGATTACAAGTGTCAGCGTTGTCGTTATGGCCCAAATTATCAGTGAAAGAGCTACTTTGGCTTTTATAGCTATATCAGCTTTGATCTTACTTTCGACGACAATCGCTTTGTGCTTTTTGGCCATTCCAAAAATACATGCGATATTGGGCAGAGAACGGAGTACAGACAACATCGATCCAATAATGCAAAGCATGGGATTAAAAATAGAGTTCAACACTAGAAGGTAATTATACATTTTTGATTGCATGTGACAAACTTATTTACTTTTTACTTTTACACTTAAAAAGGATGAGGGTAATGTCCATTTCTGTTCGGCCATCTATAAATGATCGGGGGTCAAGGGTTCGATCCCGCGTCTATTAACTTAACATAGCTCACTATTGATCAAACTGCATTCGAGTCGGTGGTACCAATGAAGTGACTGAAATTCATGCAGGGTTTAGTAAAAAGAGCTTAAATAAGTAGCCTCGTAATCATACTGCTATACTATATTACATCAGAGATAGAGGGAAAGCACTGTTTAATTTGCACGTTGCTGCACCGCTGAGTCTAAAAGAGTGTTTTTTTTCTGTTGATCAGTTATAATAAAATTTGGACAAAGTCGAGAAATCAATTTTAGCTCTAATTAAAGGATACTTCAATTTCAATCAAACCCATGGTGTTTAAATTAAATAGAATTTATTTTATATAAATAAATTTCCTTGGAAAATTAAGTTACAGAGATTATACAACACAATGAAGCATAGAAGATCGGAAACACTGACACTAGTATCATAGGTGTGTCTGAGTTGTTTTCAAAAAATTTTATACGATTGGAAAGTTTCATATGATTCACGCTTTAGAAGCAGGAGATCCGGGAACGATTGCCGACTCCCCACGCTCGGCACTTAACCAAGTATCGCGATATATATAAGTGCCTGCTTAAGTCAAGTGCCGTCTGGCCTTAAAAGACGTTTTATTAAAGAAGACCTTTAAGAAGCTCTAATTATTATGTCTTTTAGAGATGTATACGATCTACGTTTTAGCAATTTATATACTTCATGATGTTTTATGCTAACAGCAAAACATAGTTGAAAATATAATTTAATTAATAATTTTCTTTATTCTTAGGTTCATGTCTGATGACAAGAGAGAAGTTTACTACAGAGTAGAAGTTCAGAATAGAGTTTATAAGAAGGAATTAGCTAATCTTGAAGGAGAGATAGTTAAATTAGAAAGACAAATCAACAACGAAGCTTCCCACACCTCTTCTAGATCATCACTTAATAAGGTTATTACCTGATTAACAAAAATTAGTTTAAATGCAATACTTTTTATGATTATTTGACGATGAGTTTTAATTCGTCGATATGTTAAATAATCGTTAATCGTTCCACATGATATACGAGTAGTATAAATTTAATTTGCATTTAACACCATTCGGTGGTAATGTTTGTTTGCTTTGAGTTTTAAAATGGTATGAACAATTATTTCTCATGTATAGACGAAATATATGAAATGCTGCGTGGGTGTTTTTAGGGAGAGTTGGACGAAGCGCTAGAAAGGCTTGCAGGTGCAGCGAGAGGCAAGTCTCCCAGTGTGTCCGGAGGAATTCCGATGCTTCTACTCAGTGTCCTCCCTCCTGTGATTCCAAGGGCGTCCTGGCCGTCGGCTCAACACGCCGTCTACAGGCCGGAAGTCACTTTTAACTCCGAGCCTAAACTTGACAATGAGACAGGTTCCTTCCTTCATTCGTCTGCACAGCACAACGAACCCAAAGTATCGGTAATATTAGGCACCTTGCACCTCCTAATATCTGCTTGCTTCTAAATACGTATAACCTGTATAACCCTTGCACATTAGATACACGCTATCTTTAGTCCAACATCGCTGTACTACTGTACGGCATTAATACTCGATCGTATGTTTACCCTCGTTATTTTTAATTGATGCAGGTACTCGGGAGATTTATGAATCTACTGGGTACTCGAACCACCGACAGAAGAAAATCTTCGGGGGCATCTTACGCCGGAAATCCTGGGATAGCTTCTGCACTTAGAGCACACGTCGGCTATTTGGCCAACTTCGTCCCCAGTAACAAGCCCACCTCTAGTGAACCGGATTCTTTCGAATCTTCCCATCACGCCCTCGACGAGCTTAAGACGAGATCCACACAGACTCTGTCACAACCCAGAGTCTCGTTCTCGTTGCAGAACACGCAGTCGTCTCAGCCGTCCCTCGTCAAGCATAAAGGTTCTCCCAGATTCCCTCATAGGATAGTTCCTACGGTTTCCCTGAGCGCATTACCTAGGAGGAGTTGTCATCTACAGACTCCCGATAGTAATCCCAAATGCCGTTCTCTCGAAGATGCGAGACCCAGTTTACCTGGGAGAACGTCAGAAATTAACATGACACCTAACCCCGACATATGGAATTCGAAAATCGAACCTTCAACCTCAAAAAACGCGAAATGAACTGAAATTTATTACTTCTAGAGTTAATGTTGTTAGTGATTAAGAGTAAGTAGATAAAATATTAGGTATTCATTGTAACTTGATCGAATGTAAATTGGATTTTTTATGGGTTAAACTGGTGAATTCAACTATTTTTGTTCTAACCACTGTTCTGTTCTCTTATTATTGTTTTTCTAATTGCAAACTAAATGGTTTTAGGACTTCTTAACATCATGAATTAGCCTAGTAGTAGAACTGACTTTCGTGAATATTTCTATGATATCTATGCAAAATTATTAAGGTTTAATTTATTTTTTTTATTTTTTTAGGAGATAGCAATAACTAATTTTTTTATAATAAAAAATAAGACGAAGACAGCAATTATAAAACGGTTTGAATAATTTATAAAATCTAATTACTAATTAACTTGTAGTAGACTTTTTAATAACATTTCCAGTATTTATTAATAAGACTCCTAAATTTGAATGTTGTACACTTAAGAAACGAATTCTGTATAGTCATTAAAACGACCAATTTATAAATTTAGTTTTTAATTATTAATAGACTTATTGATATAATTAATTTAATCAACAGTATTATTATAAACATAACAAAGCAATGTATAAAAGTTTCTATTTGCAATAAAAAGTAATAATTTTATATAAATTCAAAAATATAATTTATAAATAGGTTATTATGTTAATGTATAAACTAAAAATATACACAGAGATTAAAGAATCAAAGAACTGTATTATCCATTCAGAAAGGAAATATATGAAGACCAATGGAACAGGACCAATTGGAATTTAGGGAAGTTACGAGTTACTCGTATAATGGTTATACAAATCACTTTATTGGTGTGAGATGGAAAAATATGCATATTAATTTATACATACATACTTCTAATGATACGTTATGGTGTTTTCTCTAGATAACACATTCGTTTTAACTGAATTATTATTACGATTACCAGTGTATGTTTAAAATTGATGCTACAACTGTCGATCCTTTTTACTGTATTTAAAGTAAATTATAGTTAATCGTAAATATAATAAGAGATAAATTTATTTTTTCGTATTAAAAAAGTATTTTTATTTATTTTTTAACCATATCTAGTTAGAATTTGTTTATTGAAGAATTATTGTTTTATTATTTAAATATTTTATAAAAGATATTAATAATATTCAGGAGCTAACTAATCAAGAAGCATTAGACATAGTTTATTTATAAAATGGAAAACTTGTATAAAAATGAACACTTTAAAAAAGGAAATGAAACTATTATATGTAAAACGCTCCTTCTTCTCGTTAAAAATATATTTTATGCCTTTAAATTTGGAACACGATCTTTTTTTATTATTAGGCCGGGCAGCACCAGAAGCGGAGCGTAGCGGAGTTGTGTCCAGGGAGTATTGCGACCGAAATCGAAGCGGAAGCGGAGTCATTTTAGTTCCACACAAAATGTTAGACCTACGAAAGTATTATTATTTGGGTAATGTTCACAATCACAATGATTCTAAAACCAACTTTTCTCTTGTGCGGCTTGTGTCACTTTACAATACTGAGAAGAGAAGGGTATTTTAAGGGATTTCACACCATTTTCGAGTGTCTAAACCATAAACAGTTTAAATACAATTTCGTATAACATGTCCTCCGTTCTCCTTTTAATGAAATTCTCCATAAAATAAGAGATGTTATGTCGTGATAAAAGCAAGTTCAAGAGACGGATTTTCAACCCTACCCCCTGACTCCAACGTCGCTATGACACTGATTGAAACCAATTTCATTCATTGCTTTAGATTTATAAATGAATTTAAACTATCAAAATGAAAGCCACATTGAAATGCTATGTCGTTCCAAAATGCGGGTTTTTGGTTAATTTTTTATAGATTTAGTTTTATATTTATTTACTTGTTAATAACGGCATTATAATTAAATGAAAAACTGTTAGAACTTTTGTTTTCATGTTATTTACACCCGGTATGTAAAGTTATATTCGGCTTTTTAATGTTTTTGTTGTGTAACGTAAATTGTGCAAAAAATAAATGTTATATTCATATATTTAGATAAATAGTTTACCTAGGGTTTTGTTGTTCATGTCAGAAGCATGTATGTATGTTCTGGTAAAACATGCATACCCCCATACTTCTGCTAACGAAGTACAAATTTGAATCGATGCGACTATCATTTTAATTTTTACCCTAAAGATGCATTCAATATTTTGAATGAATCTCCGGGTATTATGATACCGAGATAACTACATTATTACATTTCTATTTAGTTATTTAGTTTTGTCGGCTTATTCTTAGTCAATTAATTCCTGTCTCGTTTTTGAAATTTGCCCATGAAATTACTATACGACTGTGACTGCTATATTTTCATTATTAATGGTGCAGAACATGCCGAAGATAACGGAAGAATTGTGATACTTTTGAAGAACAATTTTAACTCTTTTATGTAGTAGTACAGTAAAGCTTCTCTACCATTAAATTTTATTTGGCTAAAGTTTCATCAACTACATCCCGAATAAGTAATGTTAATGTCTGTATTGACATTCCCCACTCAGACTTATTACGTACTAAATTAGTATTACAATTTTAAACCTATTAAACTTTCTCTGTATCAATATATCCAGGTTTTCCAACCATGCGAGAATTGAGGAAAATGAACTCATATTATTATTATTGCTAATTCTACGATAATTCTATTGGTGATCAATAAACTTACTAATAAGTTCTGTGTACTTTGCTGATGCATCGTCTACTCTTCTAGCTCTGTTGCAATAAATATGTCATCTATAAAACTAAAACTCAGTGATTTTTTTTTTCAATTGTGTTTTTTCACAATTTTAAGCCATCGTTTACGATTATTCCGATCATTCCAAAGAACGAATTTTTTTCTTTCTCCAAATTCGAAATCTCCCAAATATGCCTCAGCACCATAACGTTACCTTGATTAAGCTCTGAAGCAAATAAAAATATCTTAGTCGAAGGTTTATGGTAATTTTATGTTATATTTCAGACAATACGGAACATGTTAGGTAGTGTCTTTTTGTCGGTCGTTTCCTTAACCTTTTGTGAACGCTCATAATATTAAAAACAACTTATCTGATTTTAATGTATTTTTAGATGTCTTTCTGAAAATATTCCACAGATGTTTCTTCACTTAAGTTCCAACCATCTACGTTTTTACTCCGCTGGATATCGAATCATCCAAACAAACACCATTCAATTCCTATTGTTGTTGTTTTTATTGCATTTTTTTTTAATTCTTACATACTTGGTTTTTAATTACATCCGTATTTTTACATTTATCTCATTATACTTTATTTTATACTCACCGTACCATTCGACCAATAATAGGGTGCTATGAAATTTAGTGCCACGCACTAAAAACTATACTAACAAGTCATCTCAATACACTTTTCACACGTTGATACTCAGCACATTTCAAGCAACATTAGACTTTTTTTATTTGAGTTTAGCTCACACTAGGTGTGTTCATAAAAAGTATCCGACCTTTCTTAATAAAAATATTAGTAATCAGACACAACAATGTTACTCTAATTTCCATTGAATTAGTTCCTTGGACATGGCAGCCACAAAGTTCTACTAACGGTTCTGCCTCTATCGGAAGCACTGCTGGAACGTTTCATTAGTGAAGGCGTGCAGTTGGCATTCCTCGTGATATCATCTTTGATCTGAAATCTGGTTCCCTTTAGAGGCCCTTTTCAGCTTGGGAAAAAGTCACACAGAGCCTGACAAACCACGGGTGTGTTGAGTTGCACACCCCAACCTCCCATTGTTCCCGCTTGATTGTCAGCAGCTTTGGCACAAACTTAGTTTGTGCCAAATGTTGTGATTCTCTTGAAGTCCAAATTCTTATAAGGAGAAATATGGAATAAGTGGATCCAACACCTACGGTACCTTCGTCTGATAGTTCTCTAATCGTGATTGAACGATCCTGCATCACCAGTGCATCCCTTGATCTATGACGATCTCATTTCAGTTGAGGGCCTGCCG
Source organism: Gerris buenoi (assembly GCA_001010745.2). Lineage (NCBI taxonomy): Eukaryota > Metazoa > Arthropoda > Insecta > Hemiptera > Gerridae > Gerris > Gerris buenoi. The sequence continues at coordinate 212,581 of KZ651282.1, forward strand.
GAGCGTGCTGTACTATTCGCTGACGTAAGGCCATCATTGAAGCGGTTTTACGGCTTTTTTATTCGCGTGACTTGCTCTTTCATATGTATTCCGAAGACCTTTTGAATCACGGATCGTTTAAACTTGGGAATCGCCAAGCTAGCGTTGTTCAAGATGTTCTGACATTTGTCAAAAACGAATATTCGACGGTACTCACTATCACTACCTCATTCAGAGACGATTTCCGTTGACCGACTACTTCTGCAATCGTGAAATTATTTACGCATGTAAAATGGGATAGCCTATCCACATGCACCAAGCCATGCATCCCGCACTTCAATGTTAATGCAAAAAATGATGGTCAGATACTTTTTGAACACACCTCCATACATGTACATGCATGTTTAGTATATATTATTTATTAATTAGCCCGTCTTGCTTCACTTTTTTAACCAGGAAAAAGTAATATTGGACTAATGTATTTATCAAAATAATTTAAACTCAAGAAAAATTTAAATGAATTATTGATATTGACCGCAAATAAAATAGTAAAGTGGCTGAAAGCATCCCCTCTCTCAATGAGGGCACAAATCTCCTTAGAATAGTTACCACGCTACTTCGATCGTTACCAATTCTAATTCCTCATAGTTTCCTAATTTGTTGATAGTTTAAATATTAATTAATCAATATACGAGTAATTAATCTTTTATTTCTTACTTTTGATTATTCAATCTACGTATTTTTCTTCTTATTATTTTTATTTTTTCTTCTCATTAAATAAATGAGTAACATTTTAAAAAACCATAGGAAAGGTAAGCATCTCCGATAAAATCAATACAGATGAAAATGATTTTCGAAAAAAAGTCAACGTTAACATTTTTCTAACATAAAACATCAGGTTTATTTGCGTTAATATAAAAAAAGGTTGATTCATTTGGGAAAGGACTATTTACTCTATTTGGTTCAGTTACCATTAAATGAAAAAAACCTATGTCGGCAAAAGCTTGCCTACTATATACATCTGTAGAAGGTTAAAACGTTAACCAAATAAAAAGAGTTACATAAAATTAATAATTAATCTTACCTATAATAAATAATAAAATTAAAATACAACAAATACGAGTATGTTAATTTTTAATGTTAGCTAAAGTGCCAAAATTTGTTATATTGTATGTTACAGAATTAAAAATTAATTTATACACATATACATATTAATTTGTATATACATATGTATATCGTTGATACATTTGCAAACTATAGACCTATCGTATATATTTATAGTTTTCACTTTTCCAAATTTATTATAGTTGAATAACCTTAATTACTTCTGTTTAAATTGTATATTTTTGTAGAACTTTTTATAATTTTCTCATTGTGTTCAAATTCACTATAGCTAGTAGAAATATTTGTAGTTTTGACAGGAATTTATGTTAAATATTCGTCGTAATTTACACATCGATGGAGTAAAGTAAGAAATTGGTTCCTGGGGCGAAGCCGAGGAAACTATATAACATTATCACTAGAGGCAGAGCCGAGAAAGTTTTTTTTTTTTTTTTTTTTTTTTTAAGGCAGGGAGTTGGAAGGCATTTTACGCCCTTACCCACACACGAAATTACACAGTATGTGGAGTGTCGGACTCGCTGGTGGTTGCAATACAGCCCTACCGACTAAACCTCTCCCTTCCCCCAAAGGCGCGTCAGCCAATATTTAAATCGGCTATTGGCGCCGGGACAGTTTGTCGGTCCTCCTCTATTTCTACTCCACTAAGTTTGACTTTAGTGTCTGTAGGGGAGGACCCTTTTCCATCACCCCCCTAAGTCCTCCTGGATCCTTAGCACCTGTCTAAGGGAGGAGGGTTGCAGTCCATCGATGCCGATGCTGACCTCTGGCTTGTTGACCGGCCGAGACTGACGACCACCCCGCGCCCCCAAGCTCCCCCAGAAGCAGCCATCCCCTCAGATGAGCACCATTCGACCCGGCTCCCCTGCCGAGGAAGTTAATTATCGCTCGAGTACAATTGATTTTACCCACGAGAAAAGAATAAGATTTTATCTATAGAAGTGGGAAAAGAACGAACAAATTGGAAGTTTATAATTTTAAAATATTTTTTCAAAAAATAAACATTTTTATTAACCCTTTCAGGACTGAATAAAATCTACTTGTTCAAAAATTCTAATTCTTTCGCAGTTCGTTTGTGGTTGTTAAAAAGTAATAGTTATTTACGTACCAGGTATTAAAGTACCCCTCTGTTCGTTTTACCTCGTAACAATTTATTTCCAAATATTTGTTATAGAATTCACTATGTTACGTAACAATATAATAGTAACAACTGCTAAATAAGTTTAATCACGTTAAAATTGAATTATGCATAGTAATTATTTGAAATTAAATACAAAAATCAGTCCGAGACAACTCAGACAAACTTTCTTATATTATTCGATTTCATAATTACTTAGCCCAGTGTTTTCCATTTATTTGTTTTCATATGTAAAATTAATTATTACTGAACATTTCATCAAAATTTACCATAAAAATAACTTTTCCCAGGCGGGGAATCGAACCCGGGCTCTCTCTGTCCGCGTTTTAAGCTATTTTCTCAGGGACTATATTTTTCCCGGGAAAACGGCTTGTATCGTTAGATTCGTATTTAAATGGGCTATATTTTGGAATTTTTTCATCAAAATTCGTCGGAACCGTTTTCGAGAAATAATTTTTAAAGAGTTTTTGGGGGTAGCGCCCCCAAATTTGAAACTAAAATTCATTTCTTGATTTCGCCTCGGGGTATGATTTTTCTGTATATGTATGCCTAATTTCGTTAAAATCGGCCCGGTAGTTTAGGCTCCAGGCGTAAAAATGTATAACACTTGTGGAAAGTGTTTAATTTTTCTTGCTATTTTGTAAGACCCCCCCACACCCTACTAACGAATTGATGTTCACAGTGCCAACGAAACCTTTTTTTACGTAAGACTTCACGCACAACCAATTTATCTTTTGTTTATTGCTTTTCTATTTCGCATGTGCACAAAAAATGTAACCCCATAAAAATTTCAACAGTCTTTATGCACATTTAATATTGAATAAAAAAAATTTGACCCCACTGAGAATCGAAATAGGGCCGATCTACTATAGATCAATATATTATTTTATACTCTTGTGGCCGGCCATTCGTCCAATACTACGCGAGAAAGTTATGTGCAGACACGCATAGGTAAGCTATTCTTCGAATGCACTGATTATACTTTTAAAAAATATGTATTATCTAAAAATATGTTATACTTAATATTCGATAGTTCATATTTTTATCAACGATATAACCATAAACGCGGAGATACACATGCCGTCAAATTGGGGAAGTAGCTTGCATGACAAAAGAGAGTATTTGCCAGTAACTGGCATAACAAGGATTTTTATTAAGTTTTAATCTCCTTGCTTGCCAGCTACAGGCATACAGGCATGCTATTTAACATATCTACGTGCAATTAGCTGGCATGTTTTTGTTCAAGCTACTGGCTTGTGTATCTCCGCCTTACAACATTTTCTTTTATGAAATGATACATTAGAAAACTGCATTTAATATTTTTTATATTGAAATTTATTTTGTTAATTTATTATGGAATTAAATCTATTTTTTATTTATTTATATAAATTTGTTTT
>KZ651282.1:216347-261118 GCA_001010745.2 Gerris buenoi
ATATAAAAGTTTTGTTAGGATAATCTTCCTCTGATATAAAAATAAAATGTAAATATATATACATATTTAATAAATAATGTAATAATAAATATAAAAAAAACACTAAAATAAATTATACATAGTAAACAAAAATAAATAAATATTTCCCTTAATGATTTTTATTGACTTTTTAAGGTTAATTTACTGAACTGTCTTACCTATTCCCACCATAATCCCATATTAACAAGATAATTAATATGTAATTAGGAACTCTTATCATATTTTAAACATTTTGATTATATCAACAAATTATAAAATGAAATAATAAATTTTTACTCTAATAGAATTGTGATAACGTTCTAGTAGCAATGAATCGAACTGCTATTATACAGTGTGTAAATTATAAACTTAAGGGGGTTGCCAACTTGGCAAGCAAGTGTTCATATTGCTTTCCTCTTATACTGTAAAAATCTACTATCTTAAACCATATTTTTCGTTTTGAAAGTTTTCAGAAAAGTCTAAATCTGTAAAAATCTTTACAATAATTCAAGGTAAGAACAAAATTATCATTATAAAGTAGCGTTTTATTCAGGTTATTTCTGTTATCAATAGAAATTTTTCGATGTTATATCGATACTTTAACAGCTAATAAGAGAGGTAAGTTATAAAAAATATCACTTTTAATAGCCGTTTATATCTTATTTAGCAAAATTTATTTTAAAAAAATATCTTAAAACATAAATTGTCAACATGCTATCAAATTTAAAACTTTGCAAAAAAAAAAAAAAATAAAAAAAATAACCTTTATAACAAAGGAAGCGATGAGTTTTATCGAGACCTTTTCCTAGCCTTTTCAAAAACTTAATATAAACATACCAGAAATCATTGATATCGTCCTTCAAGATATTATAGAATATAAAGCATTAACAACAGCAATACACTCATTCAAAAGCGGAATATCACCGGGTTTAGATTTAATTAATAACCATTTTTATTATAAACTTTTTTCCAAGCACAGCTGTATCTTACATAACAGATTTTTTTTAAATATTTAAAAACGGGAGAATCGCTAGTTTAGTATATTTGTTGTGTATTTCCCCTTTTGGCAACACTGGAACCTTTATTTTAATCTGCCGAGGATTTAACCTTTTTTCTTTAAATAAGATGCGAGTTTTGTCCGTCACATGTATTTGTAATTTCATTATGTTCTATCATTTATATAATCGAGTTGTCACGAAGACGGCGACGACGATGAACTTCGAAACGCTTTTACATTTCTATGTCATAAGATGAGTATTACAGAAATTCTATCGCCTTTGTTATTTAATGTCTTTCTACTAAGCAATATTGACACATTTTTAAGGAAAAGGTGCACAAAGGAATCAGTATAGATAGCGAAACATCGGTAAATAAATTAGCCTGGGTGGACAACCTGACCATCTTAGCAGAATCTATCAACAAAATTAACAAAGCACGTAAAATATTGCGATAATTTTGTATCAAAAACAGACATGCTGTCACTAATTAAAATCCAAAGTTTTTATAATTTCAAAGGGTAGAATATCGGAGAAACGACAGAAATATTTTTACAACAGTGAAATGCTAGATGAAGTGAAGCACTTTAACTAATTAGGAGTTCGATTCTGATAAGCAACGAAACAAGCTATTAGTAGAAGTTGCTGCGTCTCCGGCTCAATCCGGAGAGACTGGCTAAACACTCAAATCGATCAATCGCAGCTGTTATGTAGATTTACAAAACCTTATATGCCAAGTTCAATGTTATATCCCGCACCAATATTAAGTTAAGCTCTTTCGTTCGCTTCGAAATGTTGTCCAATATAACATTTATAACCCAATAAAGCTATTCTAAGTAATATATAAACAAAGATCTACTAATCTATAAGCGAGGACCCTTCAAACTTGAGCATTTAAGTAAATTGCACATGTCCAGTTATTAGCCACGCTCACCTACTTAACTGAAAAATAAACAAAATTCTATTCTTCTAATCTACTTGCACACTAAATTTTAACTTGGAACTTATATTTTATTACTTAATTCATTATTTACATGCATTAATTGACCTAAAATTTAGTAAATTACTTAATACGTGTAAATCAGCCTTTAAAGTCAAACCATATTGTAAACAAACACGACCAGTGACAGCTAAGTGGCAGGCTATTTCCATATAAAATATAAATAATTTAATTTAAAACAACAAAAATATTTTCTATGTTAGAACTCTGTTTCTGCTCCTGTTTCCTGGGACTACCTCAAGATTTAACTTATTCAAACATATGAAATGAAACAGCAAACAAACAACATCTTTTACGCAAATTAATTAGTGTACATATTGAACCAAACATTTTTAGACAGCCATTTAGCGTTTTTATTCTAATAATAGTTTATTATTAGTGCTTAAGAGGTGGCTATATGGAGACTTGTTCCTCGTTGACTTTGATTTAAGTGTTTTCAGATAATAAGACGTTACAAGTCTTGTATTCTATGATTGTTATAAAGAATTACGTAATTTAGTCGGAAAATAGATGATTTGGTACTTTAAAAAATACAAGATGTACTAGGCAAATACAGGGGTTACTTAAGAATGTAATGTAACACTTAAAGGTAAGATAGGATCTAGTAACAAATTCATTTAAAGTTCTAACTCATAAAAAACACTAAAATTAAAGACAGTAAAACATGAAGCTAAATTAGATTGCATACTTTATACTACAATACTACTTGATTACTTTGACTATATAGTTAGAAGGATGTTACTAATTTAACATTAAAACTAAATGAATAAGACATGTCAAGAAACAAGCAAAAGGATGTTTCGACTGTACTTTCTCTACTACTTACGTCGTTATTTTAGATTTAATCTCAGTGTTATGAGGAAACAAGTCGGTATTGTTAATTAAAGACTTGTTAGAACTAACAAGCATTTCACTTACAAAAGAACAAAAAACATTTGTGTAAATACAAACATCTGTTCAATACATTTAAATAAATAGTTGTTTGTTTTTTGTTGTTTCCCATAGAAGAGATACATATTATTTACACTCACTAAAGATCTAGTGAAGATGTATTTTCGAGCAAATGTTTTTAGCATGTTTCATTCTGTGTTGATGTAATATATCTTTTGTTATGGAACGTGGAATCAACCAACAATACTTTACTTAATCGAATATCAGAACACAATGTTTATGGGATGTATAATGTGTTGACTGTATAAATGAAACGAAGAAAATTGTCTTCTTGGAAGAATTTAATAAACCCAAAATAATTTCTGAGAGCTCAGCAGTAATTGGAAAAATAAAATAAAAAATCAAGATTTAAAACACTAATCTCATCGGTGACATATGACTTATACACTTAAAAATGAAACTTTTTTCATAAAAAGTTATTTAATTTGGCTATAAAAGGTTGAACTTGCTGCAAGGATATGACACCAGGCCCTGAATTAACAATCCTTGGGAACGTTTAAGCAATAATTTCAAAATCTTGATAATTTTATCATCCTTAAATAACACTAAATACAATAAAGGCTACTTTAAATAAAAAATAAATACTGCTTGCTATGTAAGGGAAATAAAAACTAATAAAAAATGTTTAGGAAATTAAAAGATTTAGTTAGAGATAGAGTCTTTTAAAAAAAAAATAAACAGCTGTTTAAACTAAATCAGATGAATTGTGAATATCAAGTAGAATTTAAATTTAAAATAGTTTAAATTAAATTCAGTTTAATTCTAAATTGAAAATGCGGCCTTGAATAATCCTGTTTTATTTCTTACTTACATATTATTTCTCTCTATTTTCAGAATGTCAACAAACATTGTCGTGTCACTTGCATAGTAATGCGACTAAATTATATAAACTAGTAAATACGTTTCAATACCTACAAGCATACAACACTGCTATAACAGCATTCTTGACAAGTTTCAAAATTACAAAATTGCCTTGCACTGAAGCCTCGACTGTTTATCATTTGAATTAAAAGATACTACAATGGGTTTTTTTCTTGTTTATGTCATGCATAACGTAACAATTTTACGTAAACATACATGACATAAACAAGAAAAAAAAGAGAAAACAACCCTGTTATACTTATACTATTATACTTTGTTATTCTGACAGCTTGGGAAAATCGAAAAAAAACTGGATGGGAGCCAATGAGATCTCGTAATTTTGGTGAGTAGTAGGTGCCCACCTTTTTTTTGGCCCCAACCTGGCAAACAAAAATATCACTAGATAACCTTAAGATAACCTCTTAGTAGTTTTATTTTTTCGACATAGGTTGGCCAATCTAAACTCAGATTTACAAAGTATAATGACATGAGTATATTATAGCCCTTGTTTAATAATGCTGATCTTGAAACAATCATATACTAACTTATGCCTGGGTTCACGAACTTAACGACTAAACATACGTCTTGTCTAACCATACAAGAAAACTAGTATCCATCATTATTTTTCAGCCATCGCTCTTTTTAATGATAGATTGGCATTGGTGCTTTCTGTCCCACATACTTATTTGTTTGTTGAAGAAAACTACATCTTTCACAACTCTTTTCTTTTGTCACACATATTCATCATTATATATAATGTTCAGATAGAAGTGTCACTATATTTAATTTTGTGATACAAAAAAATATGTGTGAGGCTCTCACGCATTAGTTGTGAAACTTAAGTTCTAGAATGCATTGCTCTCTTTTATTTTTTGACGAATTTATTATTTCAGGATTAAGAAATGGTTATGGGAAATTTAATTGATAAACCAAAAATTATATGCTACGCTAAGGCAACCACATTTATTTCAATAGAAATAAATGTTTGTTTTAATTTGCTGGTCTTTAAATAGATATAATACAATTAATCTGTAAAAATGTTACAGTTGGACGACTATCGAATCCCAAACTTCGTTACACGATGTCACTATATGAAAAAATTCAATCTACCGCCGCCAAAGAAGATTCACTTCAAAAAAGAAAAACATTCCGCCACACAATACACGTTTTTTTGTATGAAATTATTAAATTACAACAGAAATAAATATAGGGATTTTTTTTAATTTGATTTTTTTTTTTTTTTTGTGGCAAACCTGCTTACTTTACATTTTAAACTCATATGATTTAAATGTAAACAAAGTGCGCGATTAGTTGTGATAATCTAAGAAAATTCATTCGTATTTATCGAATTTAAATTTGATAATCTGAGAATGATAACGTTACAAAATGAACGACATATACATTATAAAAAAAAAAAATGAACTATTTTATTTATAGAATTTCCAATTTTTTTTTTGTGAATATCTTGTAAGTACCTTGAATGATTTTATATTTATATATCAGTTATTATTTTAAATATTTCACATTTTTAAATTATTATAAGGTATATAATGGTAATATTTCTAACAATTTTTATTATCTAAAATAACTACTAACGTAAATATATACATATCTAATATGAAGTTATACTTTTTGTAGGTTATAAAAAGTTGTTGATTGTTTTCAGATGGAAGAATATTATTTAATTGATTTCTATAAGTTTTTTATTGCTTAAATAATATGCAGTTACTACCATTGACTTCATTAATTCGCGAGAATTTATTTGAATTAATTTTTACATTCGCATATACCTGCCCTGCTATTGCGCGAATATCTATATTGAGATGGATAATACTGTTATTCGTAGGTAAGTATAACAAGGCGTTTTCAGGGAACTTAAGTAGAAAACTGCCATTCGAGATCGGAAAATATTTGAATTATACTGATCTGATAGTCGAGTTTAAATTTATATACATATATATATATATATAATTTCACAATGGCTACATATGAAAATAGACGAGATGATAGAAAACAAGCAAAAGTAAGATACGTGATATGTTTCATTCAATAAACATTTATTTATTATTATTATTGTTAGTTTGTTTACTTTCTGATATAATGAAAGAGTAAATTATTTATATTTTTTGAAAAGCAGTTTTATCAATTCTAAACATTTTTCTAAAGTACATAAATTTTGTTAAAATAAAACATATTGTTAGGCTAAGGGGAACCAGTGTGATTTGGAATGAATGCGGCTAAGATTAAGATTAGAGAAGTACTTATGAACGAAGGACTACTTTTTTGGATTTTACTGTTTTTATTAACTTGGTTTCTTGTTTGTCCGGTACAAATCTTGCAATCGATTTATAACTAACTTCCCGAGTAGCTAAACATTTGAAACTTTTAGAATAGCTCAGAACACGATGACAATGCATTATTTTAATACTTTTAGCCATCTTCCAGCAGAATTTAATTAGTTTTCAGCAAATTTTGCTGTATGGAAGTTAGTTCGGAAAAAATCCGCAAGTTGTTTTATTTGTTTTGACATTAGCCATTTTTACGATCTTCATTTTGACGGGTTTCAAATTATGACATAAAATTTAAAAACGTAGTATATAAACAGTTCTTTTTATCATGTTATTATCATATTTTTATACTCTAAATTAAGGTCATTGTGTAATTAAAAAATTGTTATTATATGCATGCCTAATAACATAATAACAATTATTGTATGTGAATAGCCTCCAAACTGCGATTCCGGGATATTTTGTTTTCTTAATGGAATGAACGATGTATAATATAATAGTATACTAACTTTTTTTTTACGCTTTTGGAAACGAAACTATTTAGTCATTCAATTTAATTGGTTGACCTACATAATAATAGGTTTATTCTGATCCCTAGAATAAACCTCGCGCAGATATGATATATTGATATTTACTATTAATTAATCCATTTTACCATCAGTATGTGGCACGACATAACGCTTTCATAATTTAAAAAACCCAGAATGAAAAACCCCGTCCAGAATTTTTTAAAGATAATCTGGAACCAGACAGATTCTGTCTTTTTATGCATTAAGATTACGCAGTTTAAAAAATATATATACCTCTGGTTATTTTGGCATCAGAGTGGAAAATAACCATATGATGTAAAGTACGCAGCTAAATGGTGATTTCAGTGGATAAACTGTCAGACAGTCTGCTATGAGATTATAACATTCGCAGAAAGTTTTACCTAAATACTCGTAGTTTAAAAGGGGTAGAGGAAAGAAAGTGAATGTTTGAGGCAAGTGGCGCTTGAAGTGAGTTGTAAGATAAAAGTGAACTATTGGACTGCTTCTCAGATGTAAACAAACAAGAAGGTAACATATAGGTTTAAGGTAAGTAATTTATCAATTTCACCATGGAGTATGATTTTTCACAGCACATATGCAATACAATATTTCATTGCAATCGGCCTGGAATACTTAAGTTAGGCATGACGCGTCCTTCATAGTACATAGACTTCAGATTAAAGACTACTGACAGTCATTTAAAAAAAAAAAAAACAACTTTTTTTTGGACTTAGAGTTGTGTTAATGTTTTAGCATTCGAAGCTCAAATTTGTGCGCCATCACAAAACCTACTTAAATTTATACATATTACTTATNAAAAAAAAAAAAAAAAAAAAAAAAAAAAAAAAAAAAAAAAAAAAAAACCTTGATATTAGACGTCCAGGAAATTCGAAGCTGTTTGTGAAAGAAATGATGATTACTTGCTAAAACTTGATTTATTATATACTAAGATAAAGAGATATAATACGTATTATTATTTTGCAGCGTAAAATAATTGTAGGTTATTAGCATTTAGTCATAATAGAATATGAATGACTTCATAATAGCTATACGCTTTACAACTGTATACTCAAACATGATAAATCTACAGGTTTGCTGCTATGATAAAAGCTATTATTATGAGATTTAATAAACAATAGCTTGTAAAACATATACTAAAATTATACTTTAACGATACATTTGTCATACGATTTTTTTAAATAAATAAATAAAAGTATGAAGATTAGGTAAATTAATTTAAATTGAGCATCCTTTTGAACATAAAATGGAGGGAAAAATAGTCTTTTTAAGAGCTCTAATTCAATTTTTTTATTATTTAGATCTTTAATTTTTTAAATATATTTTTGGTTCCTTGTCTGTCTTTCAGTCAATTTTTGCAAACCTATTTAAAAAACATATTTTAATAACTACAAGTCCGATTTTATTGAAATTTGGGTGCTAGGTCATAATTAGCCCATTGTTCCCTACAAGTTTCAACCTTCTGCGCCCATTTATTTCTATTTAATATGCACACAAACATACATTTATTGACATCTATATCTTCAAAAGTATACTCAACTGATTTTTTATGAAATTTAAATAGTTTAATTATTTAATTTAATAATTAGTGAAATTTAAATAGTTTGTCGATAGAAGACCGCAGATAGCACCAGATTAATTTCAAACATCGGCGCTCTTAAAGTTTTGCTAAATTGATACTTTAATTCATGTAAAAAAGAAAAACAATTTTTGAAATTAAATACCGGTGTGGAAATTCCACACATGACTTCCATGAAATGTTGCCGTGTCAATACGTGCGCAAGAGAGAACTCTGTGTAAACTACATCATACAAACAGCTAATATTGATTATAGTTTTGCAACAAAAATAATAATAATAAACACAATAAGAATCATGTCTCTATTTAAGGTAGAAGGGATGGTCCTACGACAAAAAGTCATAGGACCAAAGTTGTAGATCTTTTAAAATCAGTTACCGCTGGTGCTATCCGCTTTTTGATACGACTTACAGTTTACCCGCTATTTGTTTTCGAAAAAAACCCTTAAAAAAAATACTAAAATGCCAATATCTCCCTAACCGCTTGTCCGATTGTGCTCAAAAAGTATAAATACAATTTACTATATAGGACACATATATACTATATACCCCAAAGGAAATTGAAATCAAATAAAGCCTACTGAAGTTATCGTCGACAGACCGATTTCGTGCTTAAGTGACTGTAGCCCCGAAACGTCGAGCTACGATGATGTGGTTTGCACCATCATCTGTTTTGCCGACAAATGTTCTAAAAAATGCCGCAAACCGCATCTCAATACGATGTCTTGAAGCGATGTTATAGAGGTTTAAAGTTCCGAACGAACGTACATACGCATAGACATACATGTACATGAAACGGATTTCAATGCTATCCCCGGGCTCTTAAGACGCCTCCTTCTCAGAGATCTCGGAATCACGTTTGGAAGTAAGAAGCGGGGAAAGAATTTTAAAAAATTAAAGAATAAAATCAGCGAGAATAAAGAGCCTTGCAAAAGCAAAAAATCAATAAAGTACGTGATAGGATGCGAGGAAGCCATGTCCGACACTATTTCGCTGTCAATTTTAGTGAAGACAGGATTTTATCAAGCTCTACCTAATTAGCTTATACCTATTTAGCTCTACCTAAATTAGCTTATTTACTAGTTAATCTAAGTTTTACCTGAACTGGAACCTGAAAGCCTAGTTTAACAATTTAAATACATGCAACTATATGGTGTGAGTATAATTTAATGTGTATGTGTAAGACTTTCATTAGCACAAGAGGTTTTCTTAACTGTTCTTAATATTTTCTTTTAAAACAGGTTATTATCTTATTTACTTTATTATTTTCATAAGAGTGAACTTTGTCATTCATTTCATAACTAGTTATACAGGTTTCTGGAATTTAGTAAAATCATTGATCAGAACTCTTAATCATAAAAACAAAGTATTTTGTCCATTGGCACCATAAATATCTATAGATTATGAAATGAGTGTTTTTTGATGTCCTGGTCAAGTTTTTTTCTAGTAGACACGGAATGTTAAATATGTTTTAAAACTCTTATAACATAAGGTTGGTTTTTATGTCAAAAATTTACTTCCTTACACTTATAAATAGCTTAAAATTAACACATAAATATATTATAAAAATATAATATAAATAATTTTATACATTGTATATCCATTGTACTTCTCATTACCTTAAAAGGAAAAGTATTGTTTTTAATTAGTACTGGTTTGTAAAAAAAAAAAAAAAAAAAAAAAAAAAAATACTAATAGGCACAATAAGGTGTACCTATAATATTGTGTCTCAAGAACTTTAATAATTGCAAAAATTCCTATTTCTCAATCTATTTTTTATCTGATTCGTCAATACGCATAATAAATAAGACAAAATACGTATTATACATTTTTGGTTTTATTTAAACTAAAGCTTCTTCTCTTGTCTCATAAGAAGAGGTCCTTTGTAATTTTAGAATTTTGTCTTATGTGCAGCTTGGTTTAATTCTTTTTAATGTAGTTAAACTTAATTTTACACCTCCTGGAATGAGGCAATAAGAAAGGTTAGAGACAAGAGAGAATGACATGCTCTTTGCAAATCCCGACACCCCCTAAAGGTATAAAGGGATGACTTTAGTAACTGTGGAATATTAGATCTAAGTTTAGATAATGTTTGAGCTTGATGCGAAGTTTTGGGTTACACTGAGGTGGAATGAATGAATTTGATATTTTATGTGTATTTGATATGAATATATTTTGTTTAACGTTGTTCTTTCTGTAGATTGTTTTAAATGATAGAATGTTGATATTAAAGTTAAGTTATGACAGTAACTTAATTTAATTGTTGAAATATTCACCTTGTGACTTGTGACATTTCGGCACCTTCGTCTATTTTAAACTATAAATAAGCGTTGTTCGTTTCTGAGATTTCCCGAGATTTACTGCAAACATTAAAACCTTAACGAGTATCTACTAGAGAAGAAGCTAATATAGGTGTAATACTGCAACGCTGATGTAAGTAGCCATGTAATGTAACCGCCATTTATACATAGTTGGTTTGAAAGGGATCTCTGCTAAGGTATTATAATATCGCTTGCACCTCAAACCATAATCCCTACATATACGAGCACATATTACATTTGCTTCAATTCCCACTTAGGACTCGTATTTTCTCTAATTTCATTGAGGATGTGTATCAGTAGTGTATTAAGGCAGATTTGAGTAGATCGATGAGTACGGAAAACAAAGAAAAAAAAAGTTAAGAAGATCTTAAATCTGAACAGCTCTCTAAAACTGGCTAAATAATCAAATTGATTAGTTGTATTAGTCCGGTCGCCAAATGAGAAAACCGGCTTGGACCTTGAAATAGGGTACAACTAATATAGGGTACATCAATATTTTATGATTGATTCTAGTACTATTTGATGTCCTGAACCATAATATGAGGGGTGCCAGAGTAGCACCCTTGGGCAACTTTAAATATCGAAGGTCAAAGTTCACGGGGTCAAAAAAGCAGAACTCACTCATTTCATTGCGAATGAAAGGGATTCGGCTGACCAAAATTAAATATTTGTAGTTTAATAAATGTTTATTATGTGAATAATATGTAAAGTAACGGTATACTATAGTTTGAAACACTATAGGATAGCGATTCAACATAAAATATGTTTAGAAACGGGTAAAATAAGAAATAATATGTGTGTATATTTCTTTTACTCTAATTAAAAATAACAAAATATTTTACTAGGATTAAATCAGAATATAGGATATTCACAATCAAAGGAGGACATTTGACTGTCACTGTCATCAAATTTAGTGTCATGAGTCTATGAATTGCCACACAATTGGCTGCCTCCGCACGCGCAATATTCTATATACAAGGCAGACATACATGTGCACAATTGCACCTTGCTCTTGAACATGGCTTCTCACTAGAACAGCTACATCTTAAACTTTTCAGCAATTCTAGTGGTGCCAACCCAAAAAAAAGGGGGCAAAAAAAAAGTACATTTTTATATTATTATTATTATTTTTTAACATTAATTGATTATTTTACTCACAAACTAGAATTGATTCTACTAAAAGAAAATAAAATAAACATTATTTTTGTTCACGGGATACAAGGTAGTTTAGTTATAGGCGAACATGAGGTCCCATTTTATCCTAGAAATAGGGTCCGTTTTTGTCAGGTTATACTGTATTACTGTATTATTTTTTTGTAGTAATAAACTAATTATAAAATAATGTTTCATATGAGTACAATAATTTGTCACACATTGTAATTTTTCTTGTTCGAAAGAACAAAATTTCCAAAAAATCAGAGGTGGGTAACCATTGCGGGGCCCCCATAGATGGGAGACCCATCTATTGTTTTTTGTCCTGTATAGTTTATAATGTTTTCATTACAATATAATTTATTTTCAAACTATAGTATACCGTTACTTTACATGTTATTCACATAATAAACATTTATTAAACTACAAATATTTAATTTTGGTCAGCCGAATCCCTTTCATTCGCAATAAAATTAGTTTTTTTTTTGTTTTTTTTTTATCCCGTGAACAAACAATTTACCCCGTTTCAACAATTTTACCCGTTTCTAAACATATTTTATGTTGAATCGCTATCCTATAGTGTTTCAAACTATAGTATACCGTTACTTTTCAAATTATTCACATAATAAACATTTATTAAACTACAAATATTTAATTTTGGTCAGCCGAATCCCTTTTATTCGCAATGAAATGAGTGAGTTCTGCTAGTGTCATGAGTCTATGAATTGCCACACAATTCGCCGCCTCCGCACGCGCAATATTCTTTACAAGGCAGACATACATGTGCACAATTGCACCTTGCTCTTGAACATGGTTTCTCACTAGAACAGCTACATCTTAAACTTTTCAGCAATTCTAGTGGTGCCAACCCAAAAAAAAGGGGGCAAAAAAAAAGTACATTTTTATATTATTATTATTATTTTTTAACATTAATTGATTATTTTACTCACAAACTAGAATTGATTCTACTAAAAGAAAATAAAATAAACATTATTTTTGTTCACGGGATACAAGGTAGTTTAGTTATAGGCGAACATGAGGTCCCATTTTATCCTAGAAATAGGGTCCGTTTTTGTCAGGTTANTTATGGTTCAGGACATCAAATAGTACTAGAATCAATCATAAAATATTAGTTGTACCCTATTTCAAGGTCATATGGCTCGGCGACCGGACTATATTCATCAAACCATAAGCAGTAAACTCATACAATATGAAAAATTTAAATAATTAAATGGTAAAAGAGACTTGAAATTAGGTTGTAGATCTAAATATTGATTTATTATAATATGTTTACAATTATTCTATTATTATACACATAGTTTCTAAGAACAAAGTGAATAATTATAGAGGAAGGTCATCATAGAGGAATAACAAAAATTGTCTTATCATGTTAATTAAAATTATTATATTCCATGAAGCAGCTTTTAGCCTTCATAAGGCCATCATCAGTGCATAAGAACGAACTGAATATTAAACTTACTGAACATGTATAACCGAAAAAACACAAAGAACAAAAAGGTTCAATTGAAATAAGTCAAAAGAGAATGCATACCCGTAATATAGGAATAAATAAAACGGAGATACCTGAAAATTAACGTAATTGACGAAGTAAATCAAATGCGTAAATGCCTTAAAAAATTAATCAACTTATAAAAATAAATAACTGTGTGTATAAGAACAAACTAATATAAATATATATAAACTAAACGTGTATATAAATGTGATAAATGAAGTAACTATAATAAATGACATAATTATATTAAATTAATTAATTAAACAAATATAAACAAAACAATAACAAATGGCAATAAATAAAATAAAAGGTTTAAATGCATAAAAATAAAGGTTATAAACTTGTTGAATAAGATTGCGGATGATATAAGTTTTGTTCCAACCACACCTCAAACTAGTATCAAACTAGTTTCAAACTGTACGACGCATGTGCATTAGCAAAAAAAGTTTAAGTGTGGTCCGATGCGCATGCGTCGGAAGTGTGGTTGGAACAAACCTATTGTTACATTAATAAAAGAATTAGTTAATTTTATGTCGGAGATCGTCTAATATTGATTCGGGTTGGAAATAATACCAGAATCCATATCAGTACTTTGTTATTAGGCACTGATAATACCCTTATGAAGGCTGAGAGCTGCTTTGTGAAATAATCAATTTTTTTCAATTTGCGAGGAGACACACTATGAGGATTAGCACACTCAAAGAGAATAGCGGTTTCGAATTGAAGATATTGTTTAGTCTTAATTAATCTCGAATCAAAAGGTGCGTTAATGGTCTTACTTTTCTTTCGACTTTCAAGGCAAATTAGTATTCAATGTCGAAATGTTATGACAGAGAGATTATATCTTAATCATTAACTTTATTATTCTCATACTTAATCATCTTATATCAGCGTTCTTAAAGTGCTAGAGATAATCCGTAACATAAGAATAAAGAAGTCAATAATAAAAGGTCAAGTATGTGCTGGTCAGCACACAGCGAGGGTCTGTAGGCAATACAGTATTGTTTAAGTAGTACCTATTAATGGCGCTCTTATTACGTATTAGCTCAGTATTAGTCATGGATCAACTAGTTATCATCTCTGAGCGCGTTCCTCCTACCGCGCGTTATTTTTTTAAATGGTTATGCGTGAAGTCTCACGTAAAAAGGATTTCGTTGGTAGAACATGAAATTTGTATAAGGGCCAGAGCGCATCATCTGCTTAATTAAAACCGGACCTGATCACAAGCCCTTTTCAAAGTATTAACTTCCTAACTCCTAAAGCTTAGATTGGGCTCAATCCATTTATTTTCTTCAGATATTTCTTTTCAGAAAATCTTATCTTGGCATTTATCTATTTTATTTTATAAATTATATAGCGTTTCAAAGAAGTGGTGATACTCATAGTGAACTGACTTGGTTTCAAATACGTGTACGTGTATGGCCACCATCTTGAACAAAGTGGCCGGTTGTAAAACTCTTTTGCAATAGTTTTTCGTGATATAACAGCAAATTATCTGCCAACTTTTAAGGTTCTAGTGCAACTATTTATGGAATCGAGAGGTTGGATCGTAGAAAGATGTCTTAGCATGCACCCAGTGACTAATTTATTCACCATTTCATGGTTATCGGCCCAGTGTTTGCAGAGATATCGAGATTAGTCAGTCAGTCATTTAGTCATCTTGGTAGTTTTAAAATCGCTCCAAAGAAAATCAGAATTTAAACGTTATAACAAAGGGATGAAGAGAACACCTATATGCAAACATATTATAAAACTAATTATTGGTAGGATTGTTTTGTTTACTTCATTGGCAAGTGGACGAGAAAAAATATCCGAAAAAAATATAAAGGAGGGCGTTGTAATAAAAACTGCTGGGGCTGGGAACCACTGAGCTAGTTTAGTTGCCGTAAGTTTTTACATAATTAAACACTCTAATTTCAATTCTGTTATTGTAAACGAAACCATTATATCTAATCTTACAATGTGAGATTTCCTGAAATGATTCTTAAAGATAATCTTATATTAAGATTCCGATTTGAGTTTAAAACCTACATCCCATTTCTGGCTATTTCCTTATTCACTAAAGAATGAAAAAGTCTTTGAGGAACTGTTATTTTGCTTATTATATCTGAACTATAAGTAGGCGTTCCCTATTATTAAAAATTAAAACACATCTATTGTTATTAAAACAGTTAGTTTAACGGATTATATACGTCTACAATGTATATTTAAAAAATATATGAAGCTAATAAGGGCTCATTCACACTAGAGATTCCGGAATGCGTTCACGAATCGGCGATTCTCATGATACATTGCGGCTTATGCCCCATTCAGATTACGATTCCGGTATGCGATTCGTATGAGATTCTCAAATAGAGAATCCCGTCCCCGTGAGCCACCTCGATTCTTTTTAGAATTCTTCATGGAAAGCGGCGGTAGACGCTTTTCTAGAGAAATCTTGATTTTTCTGAGAAAGGATATGGATTCTATTGGAATTATTTGAGATTATTGCAATTGACAAAAATAATAACTCTTTCTTTCCCCTTTATATGTTTAAGCTAAACTTATAAATATGTAATATAGGAAATCAATAATACATAATAGAGTTGTGTAAGAAAACGAACTATCTATTCCATATAAAAATGTATAACCATAGACGAACAGGAAATCCTTGAGGTTTGGACGGAGCAGTTCAGACTTTGAGGAATTCCTATATACCTGTGATGAGGCGACCTTGTGGTCACCTGTGGAATACAGTCCACGAAATCCCAACCGTTTAATCATTTTTTCCACCTTGAGGCCGGAAGTACGCAGTCGGATGCGGTATTTATTGCGATGACGTCTGAAAGCTTTAAGAATTTTGAAGTTTTATGCTGTAAAAGGTGAGGGTTTGGTAAATTCCAGAAGGAGGAAATTCCAGAGGCTTATTCCGTCACAATTTCCTCCGCGCGTATCAACTCCTTATTTACGAAATATCAAAATATTTTAAGTATTAAATAAATTTAAGATAATACTCTAAGCATATTATTACATTAATAATGTTTTGCACTGACTCATTCGGGCACTTCTTAAATGGAAACTCCCCTTATAAAACAAAAACAGAGGAGAGTAACAACCTAAATAAGGTGTACGCAATGAGCCTCGTTAGACTGTTACTCCCCTTATATTAATACAATAATAATGTTTTGCATAACTCATTCGGGTACTTCTTTAGATTGCTACTCCCCTTATAAAAAAAAAACAGAGGGAAGTAACAACCTATATAAGGTGTACGCAATGAGCCTCTTTAGACGGTTACTCCTCTTATAAAACCAGAAGTTTGATATTCCTTTTTCCGAAAGTACATTGGACGTAAACATCCCTTTATGTCTTAATAGTTATTCTGTCAAAGTTGTTTATAATCTAAACAATCATAAGGGAGTAACAATCTAAAGAAGGATCCTCATTCGTACAACAAATATATGAATCAGACTTGATGATTCAGCTCATTTTATAATGAAGATAATAAAGTAAAATTATGTTAATTAATTAAAAAATTTTGGGTAAACTCTCCCACATTGTTTTTGGTTCAGAATATTTACCAATGGACGGGCAGATAAAAATAAAAAAATCAACAGCAATTTCATGGATGATTGTATTAATTTGACTAATTTCACTGTATATTTTAAAGTGAAAAAAGTTTTTACTCTTTTGTAGAAAGTAGTCACTGGAATAATTAATACCTTTCTCACGTAATCTATTGCCAAAGGTAGCATGTATTTTTAATGCTAAGAAGACGCGGGATTGATAATTGATAACTAGCTTATAGTTGTTACTATAAATATTGTAAACCAGCATATATTATGTTTACATGAGCTCTAGTTATAGTCAGCTATTCGCAAAATGTTACTACTCTATAGCCGAGCTTGATACAGTGTTGCCACCCGAGGAGGAATCAAAACTAGACGTGTTGCAATTTTGTAGGATTGCTATAATTAAATTTTTAATATTTATAACCTTCACATTTGTTATGTTTAGAACCAATACTTGAATTGATTAACCTCTATTAGTAAACCTACTTACCTCTAAGGAAAGAGAACGTAATAATTACAAGATAAAAAGAACTTTTTATATACTTTTTTTAATTCAATTAATTCATTTTTTATTTACTTGGTTTACTTCTTCTTGTTTGCTGTCATTCAATGTTTACCTCTCAAAAATAATCTAAATTTTGAAATCTGTCAAAATGAAGGATTGTAAATATTGGGGATATGACAAAACAATTAAAATAACATGCGGATTTTTTCCGAACTAACTTTCCATGCAGCAAATTTGCTGAAAACGAATTAAATTCTGCTGAAAAATTACTAAAAGCATTAAAATAATGAATTGTCATCGTGTTCTGAGCTGTTCTGAAAGTTTCAAATGTCTAGCTACTCGAGATGTTGGTTAAAATTCGATTGCAAGATTTGTACCGGACAAACAAACAAACAAACATACAAACAAGAAACCAAGTTAATAAAAACGTAGTAAAAAAAAAACTGCCAGATCTATCTACTATCAAATATACACTATCTATTCTTGTTGGTATAGCTGCAAATTTTTGTACAGTCTATAAAGAGGGTGTTCACACACGAGGTTAGTTTTCTACTATAATATAGCTAAAAATCTAGTATCTAGTGTATATAGTTTAACTGTACTAATAGTTAATAGTTTTAGATTATACAAAACGGTCACACTATAGCAGATCTACAAGCTAGTTTTCTATACCGTGTGGACGTAGCTTGACTAATAACATTCATATTAATTTGATTTGTGTGTTATTTATAACTTGCTTGTAAATTTTGAAGGTTAATCATATGATATTGAATTATTATTTGAAAAATAAATTTGTTGATAAAAAAACAATTGATGTCAATACCAAAAGTATTTAGATATTCTTTATTGCTGCCAAGCACTAAAGATGCTATGTGATCGTTCTGAAAAACAAAAAATATTTAGGTCTCTGATTTTAAAATTTCCAAGATAGAAATCAGTTCCAGACACCACGGAACATTTTTGGTTCCGTGTCTGTCTGTCGTTCTGTCGCTCAATATTTGAGAACCAACTAAAAACTACTCGTCCAGAGTTATTAAAATTTGGATGGTAGTCATAATTAGTCCATTATTAGTCCCATAAGGTAAGTCATATAAGTTTCTACCTTATGCGCATTTGTTTCTCTCCACATGCGACAAACTTACACTTATTTCCACCTATTTCTTCAAGAGTACTTATCTGATTTTTATTAAATTTTGATGGTTTGTCGAAAATAGCCCGCAGATAAGTTCAACCGTCTGTGCTCTTTAAATTTTGCTAAATTGATACTTTAATTCATGTAAAAAAAAAACGGGAGAAAATGAAATAAATTGATAATATTAGGTTTTAAAAGCACATTAAATGTGTGCCACAGTAATTGGCACATTTGAGTATCTTCTTACTATTGTGAAAGCGAGGAAAAGAAATGTGTTTTTTTTTACTTTTGAAAATTCTTATTTTGAATAAAGAGTTTCTTTTTTTATGGGTATATTATCCTAATTAAATTGATCAGTTAATTAAAGGTTATGTTTATGACAGATTTCCCACGCTTTTATAATTCGAAACCGTTATAATTCGTAACGGCTTTAGATGGTGGCCTTCTTCAGTTAACTTTCAGTTGCAAATATGATTAAAGAATGTAAAATACATGCAAACGAAACAGAGGTAGAGTTGTAATTTACGTGCACATGAGACGAATAACTAAAATAAAAATCCGATTGTGTATCAAGTGCGACTTTATAAAATAACCGATCCTTAGTCCACTTATGTGCGTGACTTCAAATCAAATCGGAGAAGAGGGGGACGGACATCGTTGGAGGGAGGGAGATCCATTCGAATGGTGTAAATATAACTCCCTCCAAGATGGAGAGATATCTTCGAATAAGACAATAGTTAATAAAACGTACAATAGGCAACTTGCTATTGATCAGCTGTTTAAAAATACCTTTACCCTTGAAATTCAGAACAAAATGTAAACAGAAAAAAGGTAGGTATTATTAGTTAAAGGTAGATCCACGAAGCGCTGCTCCGACCTCGAATCGAAACAAGACGAACCATAGTGTATAATTAACTAACTCAGTTTACCTGGAGTAGGAAACCAGTCAGTCAGGCATTCTACTGACAACATAAGACATGCTAACCGGTATATTATCACTTCGCAGCTTTTACTCCCGCTTCTTTCGTCATTTCTAAAGCTCTCACGAAAATTAAACATTCACTAAAGGTCTAATATTTTATAAAATTAACTGATATTAAGTGTCTTAAGTTCTAAAATTCAAAATTTAACTGACAATGTTCTAAACTTCTTATCAATCAAATTAAATACAGTTCTAATACTACTTATTTACTTAATAACTTAAGTTCAAACGTTATAGAAATAATTAAACGTATACCAAGTACAAAAAGTTTTAATATTGATAAATAAAATTACAATTTTATATTCAAACAATAATTAAAATAACAAAATTAAATAATTTTCATTAATACATAATTGACATGAGATAGAAATAAATACTTATCACTTATCAAATTAAATTTATCAAATTAATTATAAATAAATTATTAATCAAATTAATTATTATTATTTATCAAATTAATTAAATAACATATGCAACTATTCTAAGAAAAAATTAAATGACAAGTTATAATTCTCTCTATTTAACTAATAGATGAATGCACTTAAGTCCTTTAGAGTGAATTTTTAACGAATGCATCTCTAAAATTGTTTTTATATTCATAATACAATTACATATACATATTATACATATTTACATGAAATATTTGAGTATTCTTTACTATAATAGTGTTTTTTTTTTTTTTTATTCAAGTGTTCTAGATAATTATTTGGAAGTGTGTTTTAAGAAAAATAATTATTTTATAAAGAAACAATACTATTTAGAATCTGTTTAAATAAAAAAATGTTAACTTCTAAAATAAATGTGTGTATTTTCCGAAGCACTGGAGCGTTAAATTGAGGAATAATGTGGATATATATTGAAAAAGGTATGTGAACAACTATAATTTAATTTTTAAATTTTTATAACTTTTTAAAATTACATATTGATATATACATATATTTATTTCTTTTCTATTTCAATTAGTGTTATGTCTAATATTTCTACCTGGTATATTTATTTCTTTATTATGAATGTATTTTTTAACCGTAAAATTAAAATTAGTATTAAGGTAATCAGCAAATAGATTTCTTATTTATATTGCTGCAAGGAATTATATTTTTGCAAAGGTGTCTAGTGATATTTTGAATTATCTTGAAATTTAGGTAAACAAACCTGACACAAATGAGTTAGTAGTATTTCTGTTAATCAATTTTCACATATGGTTAAACACTGATAATATAAATAAATTAAATGCTTTACATCATTTTTAGTTTTTTTCATCTTCTAATCTAATAAGTTTTTAAGAGCAAATGGCAAATCTAATCAGTATATTTATAATAAATTCTATATTAAATTGTAAATATTTAGGAGTTTTAAAATAAATTCTATATTTAATTTTACATAGTAAAGCGTTTATAATAGTTAAGAAACATTCTTTAAAGGGAGCATTCAGATTCAGATATTAAAAACTATAAGTATAACATCACCGATAGGCTAAGACAAAGTTACTATAGAGTAAAATGAATCTGTTATGAAATAATACAACGCGCCCCTCCTAAAGCCTTTTGTACCAAAGGTAAGTTATGAAACATTTCATAAGTCCCCTCTTCTACAAACATATTCCAAACAAATATTTCTCTTGCCCGTTTTATTTTATACTTGGTTACCCGCCTAAAATTACTTTATTGTTTAAATATCCCCTTGTCTTAATACTCGATTTGCTACTAACTGATTAAGTGATATTAACACATTTATAATTTTTATACAGAAGTGGGATATTCTTTTGATCCACAAAGTTCTTAAGACTAAATATTATACTTGGTTACCCGCCTAAAATTACTTTAATGTGTAAATATCCCCTTGTCTTAATACTTGATTTACTACTAACTGACTAAGTAATATTAACCCATTTATAAGTTTTATACAGAAATTTTCTTTTGAGCCACAGTGTTCTTTGGTCTAAATATCCCTTTGTCTTAATAGTTAATTAAAGTTTTAAAGAAAGGAATTCCTTATAAGTAGTAAACAGATATACGGTGAGTAATTTGTTACCCACTTAAGGGCTCAAAGTTAATCAGTGCTCAAAATTCTATTTTGAGATTTTAATAGCGATTTACTTGTATTGAGATCACTTAAGCCCAAAGATTGTCATTTACTTTCTCCTAATATGCTTAATATACATATGTATGACTAATAAACACATTAAAATAAAAATTATGTATATATATATATATATATTAGCAATGTAATACCGTGTTTNTATATATTTAGTAGGGATACACCATTAATACTCTATATATAGTTGAAGTTCTACATACTTATAGGAAAAAAAAGTATTCAATTATTTATGTTATCCCTTTGTCTTAATAATTATTTAGAGAAAGGAATTGTTTATAAGTAGTAAACAGATATAGGGTGGGTAATTTACTTTTTTACCCACAAAAGGGCTCATTTACAAGTAAATGAGTTCCCAAAATTTTATAATGATATTTTAATAGATTTACTTGTATTAAAATCACTTAAGCCCAAACAATATGCTATTTATTTTCTTCTGAAAAGCCTAATATACATTGTATATAAACTATAAACTACTAAACACATTAAAATTAAATTTGTATATATATATGCAGTAGGGATAAACCATTAATAACTCTAAATATAACTGAAGTTCTTAAATCTTTAGGAGATGACTTTGTATTAAGTACCAATGAAAACAAGACACTGCAAAAAGAAAAACCCTTTTTTGGACTCAGGGACCTCAAAATTACATTACTTTCTCTTAATATAATATATTAATAATATATTATTAAGATATATTAATAATAATATATATTATACTATGTGTTAATAATATACTGCGTATATAAAAAAAAAAAAAATGTGTTAATATAATCCGTTTCAATATACACGAAAATATATGCAAATTTCTTTAGCAATTAGGAAGTGACTAAGATTAATGACAAGATTGTGGGGCAACCACACGCAGACTAATTGGTGTTACTTATGATATTAAGTAAACATTTTAAATAAACAAATAATAATACCAAATAAAGCAATTTGAGTTAACTTATTATTATATTCTAGGACTCTCTTCTGCTCTGATCCTGATCCCTGATCTTGTTTTTATTTGTCTTATTACTTAATACGAAGCTTTTTTATTCGACGCAAATAATTCGCTTTCGAGAATTCTCACGAATTTTTATAACTTATTGGCTTTTAAAAAAAAATTGTGATTTTTTTTCTAATAAACGGTTACGACTATGTTTATAGAATATACGCATTTAATATGAAAAAAATCTCTTCATCTTTTTTATGAGATAATTGCGCTCAAATATTTGTGTGAATTAAAACAACATTTTTAAAAATGATGTTTCAGAATTAAAATTAGAGTATCATTAATTTCGTTGCCTTTAAAATAATTAAATATCCCAAACATTTCTTAAATAAAAATGACCTTCAAAAGATCGCATTCGATTTCTGGTTTTTTTTTCTTGCCTATCTGCAAGGACTATCAGAAGCAAGAAGAAAAAAATAATTTCATAGTTTTATTTTTAATTAATAAATCTCCTGGTTTTTTGTTTTCTTACAACAGATACATCTAGGTTGCATTAATATTAATACAAACTAAAAGGTTGCACGATAGATCCACAATAGATCAGTCTTCAATTAATATTATTTCTATTGATCATTAAGTTAAGTCTGAAACAAAGACGGATTGTTCATGTCATTGGCCTTATTCACATGTATCATTGAGCGTAATTTTCTCAGAAACTGCATTCTTCATAAGAAAGTTTATTAATCAATCGACGAATGATGATTGGTTTCGTTTAGCCCAGTTTTAGTTCTAATCTATATTTAATTTTTCCTAATGGGAAAATTTCAAATTACATTACATTAGTACGTTACGTTACATACATTAGTACATTACATCAAATTACATTAGTATGCTAAATCTAAATCCTCTTATATAAAAACTATAAGTGATCTATAAAATTATCCTCTTATAAATCTATAAGTGATATAAAGTTTTTATAATTTAAATCTGAACTTTTTAGCAGAAGGGCCACACTGATTCTTTCACTAAGTCCATAGGGCCAAGATCTAGCTAGCTCATCTTACCAATGAACTGTGGTTTTTAATCACTCGCAAATTTAAAAATCACAGGGAAGTACTTGCCCCAAGTACTTTTTAGGGTTTTGTAGATGAGTAAGCATACCCATTATGTAATTATGATTTCTAGTCTTCGATCTCAAGAGTCCGGGTTCGATTCCCCGGGGGGTCACAATGTTTTTTATCAGTAATAAACCAATAAGGAATGCAAACTTTAAAAAAGCAAATATATATTTGTGTCCTACTCTTCAGCAGCTTTCATTTGATACCCAACTCAAAATTTTTGAAAAATAAAATTTTGGGCGCACCCCAAATTTTTGCGCACAAAATTGACAATTTTTTAAATTTTTGAATGAACTCCCGGAAATATCATCGCCCTAATATAAGGTATTAGCATGAATTATTTCGAAATTTTAGCACCAGCCGATCTATAGTGGTTGGGGGGGGGACAATTTTTTTTGGGTATATTTTGATTTTTTCCCCCTATAAGGAATGCAAAATTTGAAAAAGCATATATATATTTGTGTCCTACTCTTCAGCAGCTTTCATTTGATACCCAACTCAAAATTTTAAAAAAATAAAATTTTGGGCGCACTTCACTATTTCGCGCCCAAAATTGACAATTTTTAAAAATTTGGGATCAACTCCCGGAATTTTCATCGCCCAACAATAAGGCATTAGCATGAATTATTTCGAAATTTTAGCACCAGCCAATCTATAGTGGTTGGGGGGGGGGAAATTTTTTTTGGGTATATTTTGATTTTTTTCCCCTATAAGGAATGCAAAATTTAAAAAAGCATATATATATTTGTGTTCTACTCTTCAGCAGCTTTCATTTGATACCCCACTCAAAAATTAAAAAAAATGTAAATTTTTGAGTTTACCACATTTTTTTGAATTGCGCATGCGCAAATCTAATTATGGACTTCTGTATATTTTTCCTCTGGTTGGGTCAAAAAGTTGCACTAGGGTTCCAAATTTCAGCACTTTTGCTTGAACGGTTCGGGCCCTATGAACCAAAGAGCGACGGACAGACGGACACATCACCCTCGGCATAAGGGTTTTGAGAAGTATCTACAAAACCCTAAAAATTCGTATGGGACAAGTCGGAAAGTGAAATATCTATGGCGTGTAGGGCGCCGTATGAACGCCGCTCCGTTGTGTTAGGTGAACTATTGTCAATGGAAATTTACAGCTACATAAATCTAATTATTTATTAAATCATAATTATAATGTTTCATTTCAATAAGTGAATTTTAGGATACATCTCATCTCATCAATTACCTACAGTTTAAACGTTCAATTTCATTAGTCAGTTATTGCGTTTTCCTTAATTGTTCTTTGAATAAAAAAATCTTATTTAGGGATGAATCCAAGGGGGGGGGGGGCGAGGGGGCGACCACCCAGGGCCCCGCGCCTTCGAGGACCCTGCACTATAGGAAAATAAAAAAAATACTTATAGGTTTTAGGAATTCTGTTTAGGTTTTTGTTTATACTGAAAATTGTCCGCGGGGCCCCGTACAATATACAAAACATGAAATATTAGAATTATAAAATTCAAAGTTGAGCCTAACTATCTTTTCGCGGGGCCCTCGCTATAACAGAGGCAAATAAATAAGTCATAAAATATAGATAATTTTTGTATTTATGTTTAAGCCTCTTTTGTATTGTGGTTAAGGCCGGGGCCGTGGGGCCCCTTGCCATATAAAATTAAATGAGTTAACACCCGGTTCCGGCAGTAAGCTCTTATAATTGGGGGACATAGGGCAGACGAGTCACACTGACGAGTGCGCGCGCAAAATACTGTAAAACAAAAAACTTTTTATGAAATGTTTTTGCATAACTTTTTATAAAAGAGAGTAATATATTTCATGAAATTCATCAGCTGTTGATCGAATAGCTAACTCAGGTAGGCTCATTTCACGTTGAGTATTAACATTACGTTCCTCTTTATCAATTTGTTTTTGAACTTAAAGATTGCCCTCTAATCAAAAGAATTAAATTGCATTTGATTCAAGTTACATTAAACAAAGAGTAATTTATGTGACATTCTTCGCATTCTCAAAACTGCCCCCACACAGCAAAACACTCAGAAACATTCTTCAAGTGGGCTAGATGAAAAACGTTTTCATGGATTTGAGTCTACATTGGTCACAGCTAGAGAAGTAGTCAAAAATCCTATGTCGAAAACATTTCCCACAACTACTGATTAAATGACATAGTTTATTATAGATAATTTATTATAGGTCCCGGTGCGGGGGTCTATTTTTCTCTGTATGTCTCCCGTAGTTATTGATAATTGTAATTTGAATTATAGATTTTAAGTGATATTGCAAAATGGCTATTTACTGATCTATTTAATCTAAAATTATTGGATACAAAACTTTTATTATTTTAGAGTTATTATTAAAATCCTTTAAAATACTTGTATTAATACATTTGTGACAACTAACTACACCATAAGTTTACTTTATTTTATGAATAAGTATTAGAATTAAATTTCACCTAAGAGATGCACAAAAACGCTGTTTTGAGAGGTCATATTTTCAAAATTTTCCCCCGAACCCCCCTTCAAATGAATTAAAAAGTGTAAAAAAAAATGTAAAATTAAAAGCTGTTAACATGAATTCTTGGAGTAAATTTAAATGCTTAAGGGTACTTTTTAAATTGGAAAGATCACAAACAATGAATAGTAAACAGTTTAACTTATTGCTTACAACAATAATTTAACTATAATCCCCAAGATATCATGAAGAATAAATAGTATGGTTACTTATTGAAATGGAATTTTTTAGGGAGGAAATGTTTCTCTTCGACCCCATTTGCAAAAAAAAAATTGATGATTAGTTGAAAACTGTAATTTAAGGTGTTTATGTTCAAATAATATGTTAGATTAAAAAAATATTATGAGCAGTATTGTAATTATTTTTTAAAGCTTAGAATTATTTTGAGAGCAAAAACAAAAATTTCTTATGTTCTAAGTTTCTATGGTTGAGATGAACCCCCAAAGAGAAGGGAATTAGCATAAAATAGGTTCAAGTTATAAGTGGTTTATTATTAAGTTATTTTATTGTTTGTTTACTAGCAATCCCCCACCATAACCTAGGGGGCCCGCCATAATGACTCGCCCAGGGCCCCGCAAGATCTAGATCCGCCACTGGTCTTATTATTATTTACTATGATTAACTAAGATTGTAAATTTTACACAATAATCAAAATAAACTATGGCGGGCCAGTTTGGAGACCCCTGAGCTAAATCTTCGCCAAATCGTTTAATTCTTACAATTTTTATAACTTTAGCTGTATTAAGAGTATTAAAGGTATATGATACTACTAAATATGTATAACAAATTTAATTTAATTTGTTACATAGTCTATGTCCTATGTAGATTGAGTAAACGACAGATCAGTTCTGGTTCTGGTATATTATTATACAAGATTTAAATTAAGAAACAAAGATATAAATACTAGGTATCATAAACAATCAAATTAACAACATGCAACCAGGAACTGCTAAATAACTGAATGCTCTTGAAAACCTCTAGTCTAATTACACATATTTATCCTTTCCATTTTATTTTATCAAGTAGCGTGACTTCAAAACAGGAAACTGAAAGCGTCTCATTTGGTATTTGTCACGCAATAATCAGAGTTTCAACTAAATTCTAGCTTTTGTTTAATAAATGGTTTTGTTAAAAAGTGGGGATGGTCTCAAGTGACCACATACCTACTGGTTTCTTTGTACTTAATTATCGAATTGTCACTTTGTTTTTGTCTGTGAAGTTAATAGAATCTAAAAAGATTTTAAAGGATCATTTTAGCGATATTTCAAAACAATAATCGAGTTCTTTCTAATTAAAACGTGTATTTTCAATTGATTTGATTGGAATTCAATTAATGATTTTGTTGTATACAGTGATTGTATTTTTGATTGATTGTGCTTGTGTATACAATTAAAAAGTCAAAAATATTTTTTTACAAATACATCTATTTCATATCCTATGTAATATATAATTATTAAACACTTCTATTTACCTCTAACCTCCTCCTACCCCCTCTAACTCTAGAATAGTTTTAATTAAACCACAAAAATTATTTTTATACCACTAGTATAGTATAACAGTATAATTTATAATTGAGGTAAAACATACACTCATACTTCCACACCACAGGTAACTAATGAAATAATCCTATTGAAAAATAAAAATAAAAATATAAAAAAATTAATAAATGTATATATATTCATTTAACAGGAAGTAATTTTTGATACTGAGTTATTGATGTTGCTTGGTCAATCTGTAGATAATTGGTGTATAAATTACAATATATAATTGGGGTTCAACCAAGTCAATTGAAATAGCAAGAACTCTTATACATACTTATACATAGTTAAGTCTTGTAAATGTATATTTAAGTGCCATAAATAATTATTTGTTTAACTATTATAATGCATTCGAAACACGAATTGCGGTTCTTTGAAACTTCTCTATGTGTTTTTAATGAACTTTATAAATTGGAAACAAAATTATACTACTTTGTATCTTCTACCCTAGAGTAACACTGTTAAATTTTTCATATTTGTTCACAGGGAAATAAAAGAATCAACCAAAAAGTCAGAAGAATTTGATACTTTTGAAAGATTAATATAGTTGAAAATGATGGATACAGAATACAGTGTGATAGTTAGGGATGTCTGCAAGAAATATTCTACAGCTGTTCCTGTTATCAATGGACTTAATATGAGTATACCTACTGGATATATGTAAGAAAACTTTCTTGTAATTTATTGTATTTTTAGTTGCTTATGATACATATTGTTATTTGTTATCAAATGTTGACACTAGAATACATGAAGAAGAAGAGTTGTTTTAGAAGTACAATTAGGGAAATAAACATAATTTTAATTTTTAAACTGTCATTCAAGAAATGATGTTATATAACATAAACACAAGTTACATAAAAACGAAATCCCTAGTTCAAATATACTGCATTATCATTTATGTTGAGCTATAAAAGGATATTAATAAATAGTTTACGGTAGCCATCATAAAAACTAATACGACATCCTACGACCAGCTGCTTTACTACATGCCAAAATTTCCCTAAAGTTACCATAAATAACCGTTTATTATTTAAGTTTAAATTTAATATTATAAAGATGTTAATTATGCATTTAAAAAAAACAAAAAATATTCTTAATCTGGGCTTAAAAAGCTTTCTTATGAACGAGTAAAAGAATTATGTATTTCCAATGGCAGAGCTACTTAATAAATAAACCCACCAGAATCTTCCTAAAAATAGAAGTAAAAAAAAAAAAATTATAATGTCTATGTAAAAACAAATCAATAACCACGAATGTTATCAACATTTTCAAAGCGTGTTTTTAAAAACTCAAAATTTTATTATCTTTTATTCAGTAACTTAGGCTCTACTCAATAATTAAACGATACAAAGCCTTCACCAAGCTTCGCTACATGTTAGCGCATACCAGTGTATAATACTTTCTTTTAGCCACTTTTGCGCAATTAAAGTTTTAAATGAGTACCTGTCCTATGAAAGCAGTGAGGACCCGCGCCGCACCCCGCTATACAGACAGACAGGATAAAAGTTAAGGCCGAACTTATAGCATTCGTTTTGTATGAAATAAAAAAGTTTCTAATAATTTTGCAATTTACAGACAAAACTAATGTTATATATTAATATATAGATTATTTATTTATGCGATCTTAACTGACGATGACAGTTGTACAAAAATATACATTGAAATAGTCTTGTTGAAATCGTTTTCTTATTCTCTTTTGGAAATATTTTTTGTACAGTATATACGAGTATGTTATCAGTAATTTTTCTTACAAAAATTATTTTACACTTACAACTTCTTTCACTTGTCAACATTTAGTTTTAATAGTGTAATTACTGTAATTTGATATCATACGTCTTGTATTTGTATTTGTCACATTAATTAATTATGTAATATCAATTAATAAAAGGCTAAAAGTTGGCTAATTTAATTATGTGGTGATTGGAAATCAGATCTAATATAATTATTTAGGAGTCATGTATAATTATGGTAATGTAAGAGCTCTGTAATTTTACAGAACTTTAGATGTTCCTTCTTTTTTTTAGCAAATAGTAATTTGAGTTGAACTTATTTAATTGTATGTTATTAACAATATCCTAGGTACGGTCTACTGGGTTCAAGTGGCTGTGGAAAGACTACGTTGCTTAAGTGTATTTTAGGAAAATTAAGAATCGACTCAGGATCTATTCAATTGTCGGTGAAAAATTGGAAGGATGTCGGATTCATGCCACAGGTATGCAATTAGTTATTATTAAAAATATAATACTTGCTTCTCACAATATGAACGTGATTCTAGCAGCAACCCAATTATACCTCGTATACAAGTGTGTATCACTACATAGATCCCTAAGTTTAATCATCTAATCTGTAAAGTTAGAGAATTCGTCTAACTAATTAACTCGTACTAAATAAAACATGTCTGGTAGTTGAAGCGAGCGTAAGCGAGCTTTTTACATTCAACAAAATATGCCTCTTGTCTATCTGTCAACTTGAGACGATAACTTGAGTAAAAGTTGACCGATTTAGTTGAAATTAAGTATACATGTTCCTTTTACTAATGCTTAGGCTAGGTTCATTGGACAGCGTTATCCATCAAAGAGTTCGCGCGCAACGCTCATGTAAACGTAAGCTTCAAATTTAAAATCGGAATTTCCGGACGGGAAAAGAGTCTATCATAAACTATTTGATGAAACTAACATTTTTAACAATTAAAATGTTGTAGTAAAACCAACAGTGACAACGCTATGAAGTGATAACGATCATTAAAACTATTAAAGCGGATCTAAACATTTTAAAATAGAGAAAACAACGTTTTCAGCTGACGTTCTAACGTAGTGATTTTAATAGAACTTCACTTGAATCATGCTCTGTTGGAACATGCATGTAAATATTCAACCGGATACAAGCAGAAGTGTTTGTGTAGAGAAATGATACATTTTATAATAGTTTAAATGAAGTTGGCCGGGGCGGAGGGTTAAAGGATAGTCCTGTTCCTCAATACACAGCTCTTTACTGCAATCGGCCTATCAACTATCAACATGATCTTTACTACCATCATTAGTAACTATCATTATTAGTAACTATTTTTTTTTTTTTTTTTTTTTTTTTCATATTCAATATTTACTGTATTACGCTCGCTTCAATGAAAGAGCCACGCGATGATTAGTATATGCCAATTATAATAAGGTTTATCAAGCTGATAATGCGGCACTAACCCCCCATTTATTCCATTACATTTTATCCATTACATATACAATTATTGTGTAAGTTAGGCAGGCCTAGCCTAGGCCCTCCACGGACTGTTGTACCACAGAGTTAGTTTTCAATAAAAATAGAACACAGGGTTGAAGTGATCACTCAAACCTTAAAATCAAATGTCCCAACAAAGTTGACGAAACCAATGTGTTAAAAAAAATTACTATGTATACTCTTTATTCTTTCAATATTTTCAGCCAACCACTTAATAAAATATCTTACTTTCTAGACTGTTTCTTTACACACAGAACTGGAAATAAACGAACTGTTCATTTTCTATGGAACCTTGTTTGGAATGTTCGGAGAAAAACACAAAGCAAGAGTTAATGAACTAGTCGATCTCTTAGAACTACCTCCACTTACAAGACTCATAGGAGATTGCAGGTAAATATATTTAATTTTTAAGTTTTTGGAAAGTACGGAAAGTTTAAATTAAATTATAATTATTATTAAAAACGGGAGACAGGCAGAGAAAAATAGGCTCCAGCGCCGGGATTCGAACCACGGGCCTCCTATATTTTAGGAGCCCGCTTGATTAGAGGAGATGAAGAAGAGCGGTCTGTAGTCTGTACTGGAAATATAGGAGGCCCGTGGTTCGAATCCAGGCGCTGGAGTGTAATTTTCTTTGTCTGTCTCCCGTAGTTGGTAAATATATTTTATAATGACTACAATTATTAGGATATAATTTAACTAAAATTCATCAGGATGTAATTTTACCAAAAATCATCAGGATATAATTTAATAATAATATTAGACTAATATTCCTCAATCGTGAGCCACGTACGTGTGCTGTGTGCTCATTATTTGTTACTTATTCATTTATTACATATTTGGGTTTTAAAAACTGTATAACTGTGGTCTTCTGAACACAGTTTTTGATAGGACAAAAACCATGCCCTAAAACTACTGATAAGATTTCTATGAATTTCGATGTACCTGATCATTTTCAGTAACAACAATTTTAAACTGATAATTTAAAAAAGCACTTATTGGGTTGAAATTATATTTTATCTGAATTTTTCACTTCCTTAAGGCTCCCATACAAAATGAAAATGCTCACTATAGAAGATACAAAATGTCGAATTGACGTTAAAACCGGTCTTTAAGAAATTAAACTTCTTTTTTATACTTGATTTTATTCCTGTTCCAAACGGCTTAAAAGTATTAAAGGTCGTACTTGGCATTTATTTGTATTTTGTTTATTTTATGATGAGGCAGAACACATTCCTGTTATTGTATTAGAATACAATAACAGGAATAAACAACCATATGTCTTTCTTAAGTGCGTAGGTTTACGCGTATTGGCTCGTAATCAAAAACTTGGTTTTCCTGAAAAATCTGCGTCACGAAGGGGTTGAAGTCCAACGTTTCCAACGTTATTTACTACTGGATGCATCTTCAGGGGTGTGGTACATCGTGATGTTGACTCGAAGCAAAGTATATCTTGTGTTTGCTTAACGTAATAGGTTGTCTTCAACCCATTCGTGAAGCGAATTTCACTGGAAATCCAAGTTTCTGAATATGTCTTTCTTCTTTTATTACAGTGGAGGACAACAAAGAAGGATATCCCTTGCGGTTACGTTACTTCATAATCCAGATCTCCTGCTTCTTGATGAACCTACTGTAGGCCTTGATCCATTACTTTCGCATAGGTAAATATCTTAGTTCATTTAATCTATATTTACGAATTATAAGAAATATATAGCTAACCTAGATTAAACTATAGAGAAGAATTTAGATTTTTTTTTATTCTTTGCTTCACGAATGTCAGTAGTTTATTTAGATCACTCCTAAAATTAGAGTGCCAATTAGTGTGGCTCATAGCTTCCTAGCATCTTATCACGTATTTTATTGATTTTATTATTTTAGAAGCCATTATTGTCTAATTTATTTAATTGCTTCCCCCATTTTAATTAAGCAAAAGTTAAAGAGTGTAGACGGTTGAAATTAATCTGGGGCTATCTGCGGTCTACTTTCGACAAACTATTCAAATTTTATTTTTTGAAAATAAAGGTGTAAATAAATGTATATTTGTGCGCATGTTGAAGAGAAAAAAATAAGTGCAGAAGGTTGAAACTTACAAGGAACCATTAATGGGATAATTATGGCCTGTCATATTGACCGACACACAGACAGACACGGAACCAAAAGTGTACCCTGATGTCTGAAATGGATTTCTATTAGCCCATTGTTGGTCCCATACAAGTTTTAACCATCTGCGCCCCTCCATGTACACACAAACATACATTCCTTTACACCTATATCTTCAAAATTTCTCATCTGAGTTTTATGAAATTTGGATGGTTTGTTAAAAATTACCTGCAGATAGCCCCAGATTAATTTCAAAATAGATATAAATTTTGCTAAATAGATACATTAATTCATGTAATAAATCAAAACAGTTTCGTTTAAAAAACCGTAGGAACAAGTGTTTTTCCAAATTCTTTTTTGCTTTATTTCACAAGTAAAGCCGGACAGACCATTCGTGTTTAGCAGTTTGTTTTGAAATCTTGTGGAGAAACTGCCGTTGCATTAACTCAAGAGTAGTTCACGAAATTTGGCTTACATTCACAAAGTAGATGTGACTGGATTTGGCATAAACTGTTTCACTTTCACCTCTAACTCTGAATTTTTAAATGTGTTAGCATATTTAATGATAGTGCCAAATATATACCGAGTTGGCCACTTCTTTAGATTGTTACTCCCCTCATATAAAACAGAGGGGAGTAACAATCAAAAGAAGGTGTGCGGAATATTCTTCTTTAGACTGTCACTTCCCTTATAAAAACAAAAGTGTGATATTCCTTTGTGCTAAAGTACATTGGACTAAACATCCCTTTGTCTCAATAGTTATTTAGTCGAAGTCATTTATATTCTAAAATAACATAGGGGAGTAACAATCTAAAGAAGTACTCAGATTTGTAAGTATAAAAGATTCAATGGAATTGTTAACATGAGAAACGGTGTTTAACGTTAAAATGCCTGTCCTAGAATGCCGTATCGTTAAAATGTAAGCGCATTTTAATTATAAAACATACTGTTGGGAGAAAATTGTGATTTTAGATTTAATAATTTTCTAAATCTATTTGATAAGACATGTTTATCAATTACCCTTTTCTTAAAAATTGCCTTTTTAAAATCGTTTATCTGTGGGAAACTAGGATATTAACTTATTATTTTGTACTTTTTTTATACAGGATTTGGGCTTACTTGAGGAATCTTTGTTTAGCACAAAAGAAAACAATTATAGTAACTACACATTACATGGAAGAAGCAAGATCCCTGCACTTGGTAAGTAATTTATGATTTAAAATTCATTATTTACCTAAAGAGAAGTTTGTGAATAAGAAAGATTTAAATTGACTTTATTTATAATTGAACTTGAGTACACTAAGGTAATTAGAGTTAACTAATTGAACTATGTAAAGTAGACTAATTGAGCTATGTAAACTAGAGTAATTTAGTTGATCTAAACAGAACTAAGTAACTGAGAGAGAAAATAGTGAATTATGTAGATGTAGACTATATACTAGGTAGAACTGAGTGAACTTGAGTAGACTTAGGTATCTTAAGTGACCTGATTGAACTGTGAACCCCCCCCCCCCCCCCGTGAACCCTCTGAGTCTAGAGTAATCTAAATTATCTATAGATTACATACAGATCTAATTAAATCAAAGAAATAATTGCACGATAAAAAGAACTTTTTATATACTACGTTTATAAATTTTCATTCATAAATAATAAATTTGAAACCTGTCAAAATGAAGATTGTAAATATGGGATATGTCAAAAGAAATAAAATATCTTGCGGATTTTTTCCGAACTAACTTTCCATACAGAAAAATTTGCTGAAAAAGAATTAAATTACGCTGAAAGATGGCTAAAAGTATTAAAATAATGCATTGTCATCGTCATCGTATTCTGAGCTATTCTAAAAGTTTCAAATGTTTAGCTGCTCGGGAAGTTAGTTAAAAATCGATTGCAAGATTTGTACAGGAGAAACAAACAAACAAACAAACAAGAAAGCAAGCTAATAAAAACGTAGTAAAATAGTGAACTTGAGCATAGATTAAGATGACTGGAGTGAACTAAGGAAAATGGAGATAACTGTGGATTTGACTGAAGAGTGAGTAAGCAGTGTATTTTAAAGTTTATTTAGTTCATCGAGTGAACTTATTGTTAAAAAATGTAATATTAAAACTAAACTTAAGAAAACTTAAAAGAAGGAAGATTAACATTTGCCACACCTATTAGTTTTATCTTTAATTTAACAAAGTAGAATACCAATGTGAAAATTTCTCATCGCCACAACTAATGTTGCCACAACAACAAAATTAAATTCTTAAGCTCTTCTGTTTAAAGCTCGTCCAGACTGCCGAACCGAACACAGGAAACGAGCCGAGCATTGGTCTCTGCGCATGCCCAGTCTAAAGTCCGCCTGCGCATCTCACTGTGGGCATGCGCAGAGACCAATATTCGGCTCGTTTCCTCTGTTCGGATCGGCAGTCTGGACGAGGCTTTATTATTCACACGAACACACATATGTATAACAATAAAATAACAGACTATACAATTGAATAAGATTTAATAAAATTACTCAATCTAGTAATCAAATCAAATTGACGAATATTTTTTCGCGTGACCTGAATTACTTGTAAATCTACTAATAAAAAACATTTAACGAAAACGTGTCTTTAAAGCCAGTGAACACAGTAGTAGACAATAACATTACAGTTCGTGATAGCACACCGGAAGCCTCCAATAAGATAGAATTATCAACATGTAAACTACTGTTGAATTGCATTAATAACTAGTCAGCTTGAAGGTCGAAGTCTTAAAGTAATACCTTCTGTTTGTCCCATAGTTAAAAATTATTTGTGTAATTGCTTTGTTAGGATTGATCTCAAAATCTAATAAACAGATGTCAATAAAAATAATTGACAGCCAATTAGTGTGCCACATTGCTTCCTCGCATTCTATTACGTACTTCATTGATTTTTGAGCTGAGCGAACCGAAGCTCTTACACTGCATTTTGCATATATTTGGACGCATACTCCTCCTGTACGGCTGAACCAATCCGTACAAAATTTGGAACGGCCATAGTGACCAACCACAGGAAGGTATAAATCTGAAATGTTCCAAATTGGGACACCGGGGCACGGGTTACGGGGTACAAAAGTTTCCTCCTGAACGGCTAAACCAATCCGTACAAAATTTGGCACGGTCATAGTGAGTAACCACAGGAAGGTATAAATCTAAGATGGTCCAAATTGGTACACAGGGGAATGGGGTACGGGGTACAAAAGGTTTTGGAACGAAGTTCTTTATGGCACGTTCTGGAGCCCGGGGGTGAATCCAACCGTCACGAAATCTACCGATGACGATAACTTGAGTAAAAGATTACCGTGTTACAGTAGCGTACACAGAAAAATTTTTCGGGGGGGGCCAAACCTAACCTTGAGTGGCTATTTATGAGGGTTTAGTATACCCCATAATTTATAATAAATTGCAATTTCTCCCCCTTTCAACACTCTAATTTCAATATCTAACCTCATATTTATTAATATTAAAATCCTATGAGATGACACATAAAATATTACATAGAGGCTGTAAAACTTCAAAAAAAAAAAAACTCAGACCTCAATGTATTGCGGTTTAGATTACTTATAGTAATCAATACTCGTACAAAACAATATCACTTTAGAAAATAGTGTGCCAATTAGTGTGGTACTTAGCTTCCTCGCCTCGTGTACTATTTCCTATACTTTAACGATTTTATAACCTATTGTCAAATTTATTTAATTTTCCACAGTTTTTTAAATCTGTCAAAATTTGAGACTATGTGATCGTTCTAAAGAACAAATATGTCAGTATCTGATTTCAATAATTCCAAGATAGAAATCCGTAATCAGAGAAATTTGTTGGTCCCGTGTCTGTCTGTCAGTCTGTCTCTCACTCATTTTTTGCGAACATATCTTAAAAACTACTCGCACTCGTTCGATTTTAATGAAATTTGGATGACAGATAATCAAAATAATTATCACATTGTTAATTGATAAGTTCCAACCTTCTGCACCCATTTGTCGCTTCCACATGTGCACGCACATACATTTATTTACACCTATATTTTCAAAAGTACTCATCTGATTTTTACGAAATTTGGCTGATCGAAAGGAACTCACAGATCGCCCCAGATTAATTTTATCTGTCTGCGTTCTTTAAATTTTGCTAATTTGATACTTTAAATCATGTAAAAATTAAACAAATTTTGAAAATCAAGGGAAAATATTCTACACACATCCCCTGGTTGAAAACAATAATTTGCTAATGAAATTCACAATCCCTTATCCTATCTTTTTTCCAATTTAGGCAAAGTTTAGTGTCTTAATTCAATTCAATTTTAGCCGAAATTGGCACGGGCTTCATTTAATATAACGTGTTTAACACCCAGGCTGAGCCGTCAATCGGACGTAATACTGAATGCATCTCAATTAATTTTGATGCATTTATTTCAATCGACAAAATCTGGGCACGCCAGCAATAAGAAAGATTCACTGCACACCTAATCCTAATTCAATTCATTGTACTTAATTCTATAGCCAAAATTCCGGGCCTAGCTTTCAATTGGGGCAGTCTAGTTAACATATCCTAATGTTTAGTGCAATCACTGCGGCATCTCTCTGTAAGAGGTGTAACTCAATTCAGACTAGACTTTGACTCAACCACCCATCTATGCTTTTTATGCCAATAAAAAAACTTGAAAAAAAAAAAAAAAAAAAAAAAAAAAAAACAATATCCTAATTCAATTCAAGGCATTTAATTCCATCGCCTAAAAATTTCGGGCTCAGAAGACTATTGGACGGATTTAGTTTCGGAATCCTAATTTAAATAAATGAATTCCATGGATGAATCTTCCAATGAATTCAATCAGCACAAATACGGGCCCAGCCGACAATCGGGCCAGTCTAGTGTATAATAGTTTTAGTTTCATCGGCTAATTCCGGGCCACGCTGGCAAATGGGCCGATTTAATTTAGGCTTCCTAATTTAATTCCATCGACAAAAATCCGGGCCTAGCCGGCAATCGGGCCGGTATAGTATAGTTTCATCAGCGAAAATCCGGCTTTTTTCAAGCCGGCAATCGGGCTGATTTAATCTAGGCTTCCTAATTTAATGCCATCGGCAAAAAGCAAAAATCCGGGCCGAGCCAGTATAGTTTTAGTATCATCGGCAAAAATCCGGGCCTAGTCGGCAATTGGGCTGATATAGTTTTTAATAGTTTTAGTTTCATTAGCAATAATCCGGGCCAATAATTATTAATAATTAGTACTTAGTTTATGCTTCATAATTTAATTCCATCGGAAAAATACGAGCTCAGCCAACAATCGGGCCGGTATATTGTTTAATGAATTTAATTCCATCGGCATAATCCGGGCCGAGCGCATTTTGAGTAATTAAGTGTATAAAGACCCTAAAATAATACTTAATTAATTCCATTTATTGGAAAATATTTACAGAAAATTCAAATGCATCTGCCATTACTGTGTTTGTTTGGTTTTAAATGTATTGCGGGTCCAAGTTATGCAATCATTTTGGGGGGGGGCCAGGGCCCCTTGGGCCTCCCCCCCCCCTGCGTACGCCACTGCCGTGTTAGTTGAAATTTGGTTCAAATTGGTACACATGGGTTCGGGTTACAAAAGTTAAAATAGCATGTTATGATGCATGTCGTTGGAAAGCTCTTTAAGAGTATAGTTATTGGTATGTGCATATTTGTCATACTTTCATTTAAGAGAGGGGTAAAATAAAAAAAACAGTAAAAAAAACTGCAAAAAAAAAACTGCAAAAAAAAAAAAAAAATATTAAAATACATGCTCTGCTCAATATTGCAAGCATTACACACCTAGTATACATTTTCAACCCATTATTGACTAATTAATTTCACTGTTTCCCCCGTTTTTTAATCTGTCATGAGTGTTTTGATTTTTACATTAATTAAAGTATCACTTGAGCAAAAAACGGCGGTTAAAATTAATGTAAGGCAATCTGTGGGCTTACATCTGAGACATACAAGAAACCAAAAATGTTCTTAGATGTCTGAAACGTATTTCCGTCTTGGAATTTTTGAAATCGAAGACATTAAAAATGTTCGTTCTTCGGAACGTTCACATAGCTTCGATATCCTTCACTCTGTACCCAGTTTACCTAAGTCTATTGTTACTATCTCAATCTCGATACTTCTTTAGATTGTTACTTCCCTAAGTGTTTTTAGAATATAAATAACAACATTACATGATAAAGTGATGTATATCCAATGTACTTTGGGACAAAGGAATATCACACTACTGTTTTTTATAAGGGGAGTAACAGTATAAAGAATAACATTCCGTACACCTTCTTTAGATTGTTACACCCCTTTGTTTTCTTTATGATGGGAGTAACAATCTAAAGAAGTGCCACTCTCTGTCTCAAAACTTTATAAACTTCACTCGATGTGTCGACATTTAATAACTTGTATTTAAAATTAACTGATTCATTTTGGCTCTTCGAGTTTTATGAAATACAGATTATAACGGCTAAGAGAAAAATATATATTGAATTATCTTTAAATGGTTCATTGTTTGTTGAAATTAATTTATAATCATTGATTGTACTTAGATTGGTCTTATGAGAGGAGGTGTCCTGCTTGCTGAAAAACCACCATCTACCTTATTAAACGACTATAACTGCTCTTCACTAGATGACGTCTTTCTCGTTCTCAGCCAGAAACAGCAATCGTTATCACAAGAAAATAAGGTACAATCATTAAAAGAGTAAAATAAAGACACATAACTGTTAATAATGATTACAAAACGCATAATTAATTTTGATTTTCCCACAAAAGGAAGCAAAATGCATCAGAGAATTTTTCCGTAATTTTGAATCCATTACACAGATGACGATAATCATCATAATTATCACGATGACAGTAATTATGACCCCATTTTGAACTCATTAGAAGAATCATTCTTGAGGGAATTACTCACGATGACAGTAATTATGACCCCATTAGAAGGATCATTCTTCAGGGTGTTGCTCACGATGACAGTAATTATGACCCCGTTTTGAACCCATTAGAAGGATCATTCTTCAGGGTGTTGCTCACGATGACAGTAATTATGACCCCGTTTTGAACCCATTAGAAGGATCATTCTTCAGGGTGTTGCTCACGATGACAGTAATCATGACCCCGTTTTGAACCCATTAGAAGGATCATTCTTCAGGGTTTTGCTCACGATGACAGTAATTATGACCCCATTTTCCCATTACAAGGATCATTCTTCAGGGTATTGCTCACGATGACAGTAATTATGAGCAACTGTCTTAAAAATTCACTGTAACAGGTTCGAAACGGCGGAATACACGGCGGATATCTCTGACGCGTTTCCCTCTGGAGCGGAAGATATAGATTTATTAGAATGTGGCTTTAAAAAACCTACACTATAAAAAAAAAAAAAAATACATGATTGTATGCTTCATTATTAAAATATAATAAAACAATATTTAAGTCTTGCAGCCAGTAATAATAGCATAATAATTACGGTCATAACTCTTAATACTATAAAATCACAGAGTTGCATTTCTGCCAAGGAATTGTTTATAACTAAAATTATATCAGACACTCTTTGCTGTTATACAATCAATACCCATTGTCCATCATTACTTACTAAGTTTTAACTATAGAAACGTAAAATTTTAAATGTTTTTATAAACACTAACAATGTTTTATGAACATTGATTAATATGAAGGTAATAATATTTCCTAATAATGTTGGTCCGTGCACTGATGATTTGTGTGTTTCTCACTCCTAATATTTTTGAAGATGGAGGCCAATATGGTGGACAACTAAATAAAATGTTATAATCAGCATGACATGTAGTAGATCAATTTAAAGGAGTTTAAAAATAGGAGGAAAATTATGTAAATATCTTAAAGAGAAGGAAAATAATGTGTGTAACAATTATTAAACAAATTTTATGTTGTAAAACAAAAAATTGATTGCTTATACTATATGACAAATATGACATGTTAAAATAACATTTGAAAGCTCTTTTCAGGTAGAGGAAAAAAAAAAAAAAAAAAACCTAAAATGTTTCCTTGTCTATACGTGAGTTCCTTATACGCACTACCGCTATACATCATTAGGTATTAACACTAAACTTTGTTTTTTTTTCCAGAGTATATCAGGACGGAAAAATTCGTCAGCATTAGTTAAAATCGAATCTCGTCTGCATAATGAGGAAACTTTTAATATGGATCATGTGAAAGCCCAAATATACAAAAACTATAAATGGACTCTGAGAAATGTTCCGTAAGCAAACCAAATCATATTTGTCTTAATTTAAACCCCTTGATTTAATTATAATAATTATTCTATTTGCATTGGGACGATAATATCCAAAGGAAATAAAGAATGAAGGGAAATTGAAAATAAAATCATTTAAGCAAAATTAAGCATTACATAACTGTTTTTAGGCTGGAAAGTACTATT
The DNA here is from genome assembly GCA_001010745.2 of Gerris buenoi. Classification (NCBI taxonomy): domain Eukaryota; kingdom Metazoa; phylum Arthropoda; class Insecta; order Hemiptera; family Gerridae; genus Gerris; species Gerris buenoi. The sequence continues at coordinate 257,696 of KZ651282.1, forward strand.
TCGCCGATTTGTCATTAAAATATTAAAAACAGGCAGGGAAATACATATTTGTCTGCCTTGGCAGTAAAAATACAGTGTGTGTCATAACATCTGTTTTTGTTTGTGTTTAGTTTTATTATAATTTCTGTAATTTTAATTTAGTTATAGTATACTTGTTTTATTTCAAAACAATTTGATATTATTATGGTCACCTTGGCTTTTTTTTTAAATAGCTTCAGTAGATAAAATATTTTATGCAACACAGCAGCAAAGGAAACATTTCTGCCTCGTGTATTCTTTATTCTTTGCCCTCCTCGGCTTCACCTTGGCAGCCAATTAGGTAATGTAATGTGGTAAGGATAATTTTCATAGCCTGTCCTCAGACCTCGCCTCTGGCTCGAAGGCGAACTTAATCACTTGTCAGTAAAATTTTCCTGCCTAGTTACCAGTGGCGTAACTATGGGCCCCCGGTGCCAGGGGGGCCCCCAAACTAATGTCGAAGGTGGCCCTCTTAGAGAATAATCAAATCTTATTAGCTTCGAATATTATATTATACTTCTATAACATTTTTTTTTTTTGCTCGTCAATTTTATTCGTCGGGTCGGGGGGCCCCAATGTCGCAACTGCTAGTTACATAAAAAACTATTCTCCGATTATTGGGTAAAATGTGCCAAAATAGTTTTCCTATTCTCTTATGAATTCATAGCCGCAGTGTAACTACTATAAGCTCATAGTGCGACTATTGCCTACATTTGAGTACATATTTGTAAAATTGTTAAACCGCACCTAAGTAATATCTTCCAATTAATTTACAGGATGGATTTCCATTTTAAATTTTATAGGTAGAGGATGATCTGTAATTTGTAACATAAAATGAAGAATTTTCATTGTTTAAGGCATTGTATTTGGTCTTTTTATCTATATTTCAAGGTAAATAACTACATATTAGAACAAAGATCTCTTTTAATCATATGGTATTTAAAACAATTAGATCTAATAATTCACGTAAAAATCTATCAATCTTGCATTAGTTTATCAATTACATTATAATTTATTAAATCTAATTAATTATGGTACTTCTTAAGCCTGTTACTGCCCTATGATTTTTTAGAATGTAAATGACTTTGAGTAAATGACTGTTAAGACAAAGGGATTTTTAGTCTAATGTACTTTGGGACAAAGGAATATCACACTTCTGTTTTCATAAGGGAGTAACAGTTTAAAGAAGAGCATTCCGTACACCTTCTTTCCATTGTTACTTCCCTCTGTTCTTTTTATAGAGAGAGTAACAATCTAAATAAGTGCCTTAATTATTTTAATTAGTTTGATGTTGTTTTGTTGGTTAGAGTGACGTTGTTTATTCTGCTGCTTCCACTATTCTCCGCTGTTCTGACTGGCATCCTGTTCAAAGAGATCAAGACAGATTTGAAAGTCGGCTATTATTCAGAGGAGTTGTACAACAATAGCTGTCAAATCAACAAAACCATTTATGCTAAAGGTTGCTCTCCTAGTCCACCTTACTCGTGTGATTACATCGAAATTATACAGCAACAACATCCCACGGTAGAGTATCGTTCTTATTATCTTAGAGCTGATGTAAAAATATGATGTTCCTAAAATAACCAGCTTTATAGGAATGAAATTGATGAAAGATTTGACTACTACTATAATGACATGGACTATTAAAAGGATTATACAGTTTACTAATAAGACATTAATTTTCGAGTCCCTTTTTGTCGAATACCGTTTAGTACAAATACTTTTTGTCTATAGTATGGACTATAGACTATTAATAAGTATAATATAGCATTCTAAAAAAAAAAAAATTATAAAATGTGAATTTCTCTCTCTCTCTCATAGCTAAGTGTAGAATGTTTTAGGAACTCAGAAATTTGTATAACTTAGTTCTTTTTAATTAAGACTTTCGTGAAATGTTTTCGTATGACAAGAATGTCGGCCACGAATCATGAACAATGCAGGACACCTCGCACTTGAATTGAATGTAATAAAAAAAAATCTAGGACTGAGTAACTCGTATCTTTTCCTCACTTTGGAAGCCACTAAAGAGCCTCTCCTGCTGCGACGTAGGAGAATAGGCCTAATGCTGCTTTCTCCTGCTCCAAAGCAGCAGAAAGCAGCATTGGACGTGGTCAGTACTTGAATGGGTGACTGTTTTGAAGTAACTGATTTTTTTTTATTAATAACTAAAATTCAAAATTTGAATTTCAGTGGTATATGGAATTTCATCGTTTTTTTTATATTTGTTCCTTATTTTTTACCGGTTGCAGCGATATGCTATATGTCAAAAACGTAGTTATACTTTGGGTAGATATTATTAACCGTCAAAGTTTTAAAATTAAAAAATCGATAACTTCAAAATGGCTGCCAACATCAACATCACATGTGGTTGATTTGTTTTTAATACAGAGAGGTACATTCGTGCCAAATTTCAACTCTATCAGACCACTTTTCGATTGTTTACGATTTTTGCTTCCGAGCTTACCGAAGGTAACGAAAGCTATGTGATCGTTCTGAAGAACAATAAATTTTTAGGTCTCCGATTTCAAAAATTCCAAGACAGAAATCCGTTTCAGACCTCAGGGATCATTTTTGGTTCCGTGTCTGTCTGTCGGTCTGTCGTTCAATTTTTGCGAACCACCATATCTTAAAAAGTCCAATTTTAATTAAATTTAGGTGGTAGGTCCTAATTAGCCCATCGTTGGTCCCATATAAGTTTCAACCTTCTGCGCCTATTTGTTTTTCTTCCACATGCACTCAAACATACATTTATTTACACCTATAGTTCCAAAAGTACTTATCAGATTTGAATGAAAAGTTTATCGAAAGTAACCCGCAGATAGCACCAGATTAATTTGAACCGTCAGCGATCTTTAACTTTTGCTAAATTGATACTTTGATTCATCTTAAAATGTCAAAACCATTTTGACAGATTAAAATAACACCGGGGGGAACAATTAAACCAATTAGAAAATAATGGCTTACAAAAGCATAAAATCAATAAAGTACGTAGGTAGGTTGCGAGGAAGCTATGTGCCCCACCAATTGGCAGTCTATTTTTTTAAATGTTTGCTGACTCAGCAAACTGAGTTAAAGATGACAGAAAATATTGACTTACCGGGTGACACAACTAAAAGTAAGAACTGATTTTTCTGTCAAGTTTCAACTCTCTAAGTAAAAATACAACAATACATATACAGGGGAATTTTTGAACAATTAAGTGCAAAAAGGTGAGTTTTAAGGACTTCTGAGGACTAGTTTGTCTTTACAAGAATAGATTTTTAGTGGGGATGAATTTTGAAGTTTAACTAAGATGAGCTAAAAAAAAAAAAATAATAATAATAATGAAGTTGTTTGGTGATGGTGAGTTTCATTAAAAGCCTTTTAAAAAATTTAGATAACTAAGAAAAATAGTTATTATCACAT
>KZ651282.1:261210-271242 GCA_001010745.2 Gerris buenoi
CCCCCCTAATAAAAAATTTAACGACGCAGTCTGCGTCTGTGGGCACCCCTGACATATAGGCACTACGATGATAACACACGTACAAACGTCATACTGAAAATCACTCAGGAGATTATTAAAATCACCAAAACGGATAATTCTGTTGAAATCTCGAAAAAAAAAATGTTTGGTTGAAAACATTACTTTTCCTACCATTGAATTGGTGAGAATAAGTAAAAATTCATGAAATTGCTCTTGTTTAAACCCTGCATCTTATAACCTTCAATTTCTTTTAAAAAAATCCACTTCACGGAATGACATTGAATCGTGGATAGAGGCTTGGTAATGGCCGGATCGGCCGAAACGTCGCCAAAGAAAAAGATTTGAATTATTAATTTTTCCACGACCCAGTAGGATCCACGACGAGACATAAAATTACTGAAGGGTACATATACACTCAATATTCATACATTTTTGTACTTATTTTGGAGGTGTAATGCTAGTTTGAGATAGTGTAAGCATTTATTATTAAAAGATGTTAAATAAAAATATCCTTAACGTCCCGGACATTTTAGTTTGAACTGAATTAGGACAAATTCTTTCAGATAATTTGCTTTATTTGAAATTGTTTTATTTCCAGATACGCTTCGATTCGGTTGAGGAAGGATTAGAAGCTATAAAAACTGGTCAAACGTTCGTCTTCATTCACTTCCCTTATAACTTTACCAATACTATTCTTAGGCGTATGAACTTCACATCACCCAAGAAAAATGAGATGTTTAAAGAAGACACCGTTAGTGTATGGTTTGATAATACAGGTGATATTATAAGTTTTGTTTATCTAGAGGTAGTTAATTTATAATCTGAATACTACTGACCACGATTTCTCTGGAACCAAAAAAATTAATAATTAAATTCAGCCCAAACTTAAACTAATGGTAGGAATTTGATATAGAGATCGTATTGCATCAAATGGAAGACGTCTTCGAGGTAATACTAATAATACTAGGTGTACCCCAATTTTGAGAATTGGCTTAGTAAAATAACTTAAGAGGCCCTTCAATAATTGTAATATAATTTTTACATGTTTGATTTTCATCATTAAAATAAACAGGTTAATTTACACAGAAACAGTAGAATTGGAATTGGTTGAAAAAGAGTCTGAATCTGATGTGGCTTTACAATTTATTTTTGTTTTACGATTTCACTTGCTTTTAATCAAAATTTCTCTTGAAACAGCCTGCCCTTCGTTTCGGCGTTCTTCGAATACGATAAAACTTCGCTGTCAACTTCTGTATATGTTGTCCTCGTTTTGGACCTGAAAATGATTTTCTCATTTGCGTTGTAGCAAAAATATTAATTTTATTTGTACCCCATCTGCATACGACGTACGGTACTCTCTCCTCATTAACAGTGAATTGCCACCCAGCGGCCCGGTTGCCGTGATATTTGGCAACAAGATCACGGATTAAACTGAGATTTGAGATAAGTGAATCATCTTTCCATGATTGAATTAGCGTTAGAACTGACGAATATTTAAATCCAAACGAAATAGAAAGGGAATTGAAATGTTTAATGAAAACAGTTAAATAAAGAATCAAGACATCACGAGCTTACCGCAAATACTAAAACTACCTGTAGGAAACTTTTGTTTTTATTTTTAAGTATAGCGTTCTAAATTTCCGTTAAAATTCTCTAGGATAGATAACCTAACGCCTTATTCTATACACTCTCGAAGCAGCTTAAGTATTATAAAAAAAATACATCAGTTTAAGAAGCCCTGCTCGAATTTTAGACGTACCCCATTTTTTAGCACTCAAGATCACGAAAAAATGCGTTTTTCGATTAAATATTTCCCATATTTTTATTTGAGTTATAGAGCGAAACATGAGTAAAATAAAGATCTGCTTGAAATAATTGTACTATTCCCACTTCCTATAAATAGTACAATATTAATGTGTACAATATGAATTATCAAAAACTTCATGATTTCTAGGAGGTAGTTTATAAACCAATCATATTTTTATTTCTCTTAAATAAATAAAACATGACATTCCTCCGCGTCCGTATCGACGCCAGGGTCATTGGTGAGAGTTATATTCTATAATTGTTAGTTTACATATTTACATAATATATTTGTATAATTCAACCTAAAAATTGATTCATCCTGACTCCGATGTATAGAGTGTCGGCCCTGAAGGTAGTCTTACAAGTATACAAGTCCCAAGTCTAAAGAAGATGTCCAAATCTGAAACAGGCGTGTTTTTTCAGGGGAACCTGTAGAGCTCACCCATTGCTCAACCCGAGCCGCATAGTTCTTTATCCTCCCCTCTCTAGGAAGCTGTAAGTCCGAAGTAGTCAAGTGTTCGAAGAGGAAGCTTAGGCAACACAACCAGTACCAAGCGAGTCCAGTCACCTAATTCCTTGTCCTACCCCCACCCCCTAGGAAGTTATAAATTCCACGTTGCTGGTTTTAGTGTATAGAATGTAGGAAGTTTGATACAACACAGCTCACGACTTGTCTGTAAAATAAGATTTTCTTAAATTCTAAATGGTTATAAGATAGATCTGAAACTTTAAACATCATCAATAAATTCTGAATAATTACGTCTTACGTCTGAACTACTTCTTTAAAAGAATAAAAGACAAAAATATAACAATATTATCGTGGTTTTCGTTATTAAAACCAAAATTAGTTATAAATATTAATAGTTTCGTTCCTCTGTCTGTCACTCTGTAGGTAGAGTACCAATAACTTTTAAATCCAAATAGATAAAAACAACAACTAGCTGCTTTAGATTTTTTTTTTTTTCAACCTAATATTTATTATGCTCCACTATAAAAGCCAACTGTTGGCCTAAAGCAGAAATAATTTGACAAATTTTGGTCTTTCAAACATTAACCATAAAAATTCAGTAATATTTCAGTATGGTGCTGCGCTAATACAGCGGTCCAGAACTTCTAGATTACAAGAACAGAGTAAAAAAAGGCAATAAAAATGGTGTCTTCAATTTTTGATGATGATAACATTTAACTGTAGGTACATCCAAAACCTGTAAAATCCCTACCTTATGCGTGGTAACGAACCCCTGCTCATCTTTAACGATTTTCGTATTTTAGATTTTTTTCCGAAAAACAACTTACATGGTTATCCATGGTAAATAAAAGTCAACGAGGCTGTGTGAATGTTCTTAATAAGCTCAATCATTTTTTTTTGAGTTATCTGAACCAAATTTGGCACACATCTTTGTCATCTACCTAGTAAAAATCCTGGTATAGTCTCATCCCCTAATACTGACTCATTTTCAAGATGGCGGACATTTATGTGCTACTTTTAAGGGCTATTTTCACCTTATCACCTATTACCTACTAATTACTACTTCTCGGTAACTGTTAATTCTGGAATCACAAATTTTGCAACAAAGCTTGCTTAAATTATGCGGACCTCCGCAATGAAAGGCTATTTTTGATCTACAATTTTGATTCAAGGTGGCGACCATTTTCTATAAATATATTTATGGTTGCTATATATTATATATTCTACTCTATTTGGTCTAAAACCTTGAAATTCGGAAATAACATACTTCATAATATGACATAAAGATATTCTGCAAAGGGAATTTGCGATTTGACTCATGAATTCAAATTTGTGACTCAACCCTATATCTAGGAAATCGTAAACGCTTGAATAATCAAACTCTTTTATTACCTAGTTTAGACTTTCAGTAAGCAATGTTTTACGTGATTCGCTATTTTAATAAAAATGGCGGACTATCATAAGTAATTTTTGAGATTCTATATATTATTGAGAACCAGTTGATCTAGGACCTCGAAGATTGAAAATAAGTTACTTCTTAAAACATAAACATTTCCTGTAAATAGATTTTTAATCTGCTGTTTAAATTCAAGATGGCGGCCATGTATATGTATATTTATTACCTATATAAAAAATCGGTCAGGGACAACTCAGACAAACTTTCTCATACATCATTACCATTTCATAATTACTTAATTTCTACTATATCCTTCTCAGAGCTTATATCTTTGGATTTATATTTGAATGGATTTATTTCTGTTAGATTCCTGGAAAAAAATCTGTTTCAGACATCAAGAAACATTTTTGGGCTTGTGAGTTGTGACAGTCTATTGGTCTGTCTTGGCTGTAGTGTAACATTTAGCGAACCAACACTTATCCGATTTTAAAGAAATTTGGATGGTTTGGTTGGAAAGTAGCCCAGAGATCTTGTAAAATTTCAACCACACTTAAATTTCTGTGTGACCATTCGTCCAATAATAGGAAGCTATGAGCCACACACTAATTGGCAGATTATTTTTCCTTCTCTCTATCTTTGCAGAGAACTCTTGCTCTTGCTTTTTCTCAGGGAATTTCTTTTTTTAGTACAAGTTGCCCAATAAAATCAGCCATTTTGCTTAAGGGTTTATTTTTGGTAACACATTCGAGTTCATTGATTAGAAATAGCCAAAGTACCTCTTTTTATTATCTTTAATAAATTCTGAAAGGGACCACAAGCCATAATTAGCCTTATGATTTGAAACTTACTTTTGCCCTGTCTGGTAATAGATTAATTATTAAAGAAAACACACTTTTATTAATATAACTAGTTTTAAGTAAAAATATCTCTATATTGCTTTTTGTTTTAATAATAATTTTTTATTGAATATATCTTTTTCAGTTTACACCGTAGTATTCTATGCTAAAATTGATATATACACATCCCTACAGAAAATTTTGGCAAAGAAATGTATGGAATGTGGAATTAACACCGAATTAGCTAAATCACCCTTACAGGTATTTCTCAAAATATAAACTTATTTGAATTTGTTTGAGTCCCGGTGCTGGAGTTGTTTCTCAAAAACAAAACTAATGTCTCAAAAATATTATAATATTTATAATTTTAACTAAGCTAATATGCATGTTTTTAAAACTATTTACCACGTGCATTTTACAGGATCCATAGATAAAAATCTTCATCCCCCTAGTCCAATTTACAGAGAAATTGGTAATTACACAAACTTCTGTAATAATCTATCATTATTTATGCCCTCTTTCATTTGTTTCAGTACCAAAAATTAATATATGGAGAAAACAGTACATTACGGTCCAACATTTATCCTCACTTCATGAATGCGTAAGTTTACACTTGATTTCTTATTCTTTTAGAATTTTAAAAGGAAATTAAAAGAAAATAAATTATAGCAAATAATAAAATTTAAAGAGCTTCATAATAATTATCCTTAAAAATTATTGCTCTTTTCTAGAATGATAACGATTCAAATTTATTTAAAACATGGTGTTTCAAAACACCCCACCCTGCACATGAAACATTGTTCCTTATTGTTTGTGCATGGTGTGTGTTTTTAGATTTCTGTTTTACACAACTTTCATTTACACGTCGGCATCTTTAATAATGGAAAAAGATTCTGGAGTCTTGGAGAGAGTACAAATGAATGGTAAATCAATCAAAATTACTACAGAAATTATCTGTCTACATCTATACATGATTTAATCTTTATTTTACTTAATGACAATTTAATAAATAAAATTACATTCAAGTTGAAATTATCCTCATAATTGCTCCGCTACCTGACAACTTAGTTTCATATAATTTTACTGGTTATCAAAAGACACCTTTCAGAAAAACCTCACAGGTAAATAGAGTATATGGAGCCCCCTTATGTACCATCGCTGTAAAAAAGCAATAATTATCAGTTTATTTAACACTAAGCATTAATTTTTAATGGTAAAGCAGACAAAAAGCCGTCAATTACATTCAATTTTGAGTCTTTTCACCAATAAACTAATTAAGTTTGATCTTTCATTTTAGTTTGTTTTCAGCATGCCAAAAAATCTCAATAGAAATAACTAACTTCTAAACTTAGTATTTAATTTAACGATTTTAATTATTTTGTTAATGTATGCAATATTACCCATAGGTATGACAACAATGGAGTTGCTGACTGCTAATTTCATAGTTCAATTTATTGTCTTGAACGTTCAGAATGCACTCGCATTAATTGCCGTTCATGTAATATTTATGGAAGGATATCTTGGAAGTATGGCTTTAATGTACTGTATTCTTCTTTTAAACGAATTCTTTGGAATTATTGTCGGTAAGTAATTTAAACTTATGTAATAAAGTTATTGCAATGTGACTATATGACCCAATTATTTATCTGCATTCTTGTTAAATTTGATTTGAAAACATACTTTTCTGGTCAGTATTTCTTGACAAATTTTGCTCAGAGGGGATTTTTTCAAAATTTCAACTAATTTACAGGCCTAAAAAGTTATATTAGGCGCACAAACAATTAATTTCCTTTTTAATTTATAAGGTTTTTATTTTTATCCTTTTATTGACTTTTAGGGTCTATATAAGAGTCCGTAAGAGTCCCTCCTTCCTGGAGGTCGTTAAAGTAAGATTAACTTAAGTTTTGACTTTTGACACTCAGATTGGCCAACCTAAATGATAAAAAAAATAATGCCACTAGGCCTGTAGGAGGGGTGGGGCCGGTGACATTTTTGTTTGCTTAGTTGGCCAGAACTTCTAAAATTCAAAACCCTGACTTCTCATTGGCTCCCCACGGATTTTCCCGCGCTGTCAAAAGTCCAAACTTTAGTAAATCTTACTGTAGTGCACCTGTATCTTCAAAAGCACCCAAAGAGTTTGACACTTTGCAGTTATGTTTGGCAGACCTTTTATGTACTCTGAAAGCTCAAAATTGGCCACTATATTTTTTGTTGAAAATTTGAATCACTGAAATAAAAAATAAATAAATAAATAAATCATTAATTTATTAAACACTTATGTGTCTTTGCTGATAATTTTTTACTATAAATTAAATCGGCCCACCAATTTTTTTATATACTTATAAATGTTGAAAACAATCATCAAAAATTGAATAAGGCATCCATTTAAAGCGTTTATTTTTAAATTTGTTACAGGTTTGTTGGTGTTAACTTTCTCTGTTACTCCCACCTTAATCAATTATTTTGGAGTTGGAATTATACTAACTATAATATTGACAAATGGTATTAGTATAATATTTTTTATTTAGTCTTAATTTAATTTAAGGGGCAGGGACAATTGCAATCATCTTTGACAATTGCAATCAGCAATTGTTCGACCAAGCCTGCAGTATCTTACCTGCAAGGTATATAATTTGTAATATAATTATTAATATTGTTTTTAATTTTTATTTCCCGTTCAAGGTATGATATGGCCTTCACAAGGAATTCATTGGATACTAAGATACTTTGTCAAGTTAATACCAGTAAACATGGTTAGTGCAAGCTACACTCATGTAATGCTTCATGGATACAACATAATGCACAGTTTAGTTTACCCTGGAGTCATCTATGTTATTGTATGGATCTTGGCACTTGCTCTCATAACTTTCATCAGGGTTCGAATCAATAACAATCAACTTTAAATGGAATTTTGGTGCGTTAGATAAATAACAAACTTCGCAACACAATTTTTCAATTGTCTTGACCGTGATATATTCCTACTGTTCATATACGTTTTTCCAAACTTAATTTCTTCCCTGGGTTTTGTGAAAACTTTATTTTATATCATTTGACATCTTAAGAAACAAATGTCTTATGAGAATTTTGAAGTTTCCTAATCTTCTTGCCTTTTATTTTTAATAATAATATGTACAAATAATATTTATAATTATTTTAGTCTCTTTACTTTTAACGCCAGTAATTTCAAAAAGAAGGGTTTAAATAGGCAGAAGATTCACTTACACCATAATATATTATTAATACACCTACGTAATATTCCTTTCAGATTTCATTATTTGTACCTTAGTAGATTTAGAATGTAAATAGAAATATAATTTATAAATAATGTAAATATAATAACAATGAGATAAAATGTATATACTTGTATATCACCTCTTTATTGTATTTCCTTCCATCCTTTGTTCTAATAATAATTTATCATTAATTTATTATGAGACATTAAGGTTCCCTTCACACAGAGAACAAGAATTGTTTCACGACAGAAGCATTAGTCCAGGTGATAGCATGTAAAAAAGTGTCTGACTAGAATCAAGCTAGATTTTTGTGTATAAGTTAATCTTGTGGTACCTTTTAAGAATATATGGGCGACTAAGTTCATCTGTTGGACATAGCTTGGCAAACACAAACCGGTGAATCCAGAGTACAAAATTAGTTAGTAGACTGAAAATCAAGATGTTGTTAGTACGTCACGTGATAGTTAGTCAAATATTATTAACTACTAACTAATGCTAATATACTAACTAATTTTGTATACTCAGGATCATGAAAATCACAATGTCCACCATAATTGTTGTGAAATGGCCGCTCTCCACTGATTTTTTTTTTTTTTTTGTTTTAAAGCCTATTACCAAGCTATGTCCCACAGACTGGATTAGCCGACCACATAGTCTTAAAAAGCATGGGCATACCCAGGGTGGCAGCTGCCCCCTTTCCAAGATTGAAAAAGATATTAAAGAAACGTTTAGATAAAAATGTAAAATTAACTGCATTACGAATCATTTCTATTCTCTATGTTCGTAATGTAATGGAAGTCGAAATGTAATGAACAAACGTGAACTTATGAAGTTAAAGAAATTTCTAAAATATAGTGGTTAAGTGTTAAGTAAGTCTAAATTAAATAAATAATAGTTGTTAAATCGGTTGTTATATATTAAATGAAGAATTAAATTATGAAGTTATAAGAAGGTTCTAGTATAATTCCAGAAGTAAGACTGAGGTTGGAAATGAGGTTGGATGTCTCGTAGGACCGTGTGTGGGGTAGATCCGACCGCTGCATCCAACGGTGACGTACGACCAAATCGGATCGTGAATGGATTAAATGCAAAAGTTTGTCGGAACCTCGCTTATAGATTTGCAGATCTTTGTTTATATATTATTTAAAAATGTTTATTCGACAAAAATTATGTAATTTTTACAATTACATTTTTTATTTCGCCCAAAATCTAATTTTAAATAATTTTTAAGACAGTATTTACGACTTAAACTCGTTGTTCAACGTCCATTATTAGTGAACTAAACAGCTTAACTAAATATTAAGTGTGAATACGTGTAAACGCTTTCTACCAATTAGTCACTTAAAATTTAGTTAATCACTTAACAACTTAATACGTGTAAATCGGCCTTTAAAGTGATAATTTTGTACTTCCATTTGGAGATCTACCTGGTCTAAATGCAGCAGGGTTGTTTTTCTTCAGAAAATGAGCGGAGCACCGCGAAGCGGCCGTTAAAAATACTTTGTTTCTCTAAGCAGCACTGAAGACTTCACGTTTACGTATTTTTTTTACAAAAAAAAAAAACTATTAAATTTACCGAGACGGTACAACCGGAATCGTTTTTAATATGTAAAAAGGAACAATTTAAAAAAAATTGCAAGTAAATCGGACAATTAGAAGTTAGTGGGTCAAACAGTGCAGATTTACCTTTCTCTTCGCATATTGTACTACAAATAAGAGATAAAGTTTAAAAAAAAATGGTATGAAAATCATAAAACTTAGACCATTTTAGAAGAATACGCTCATAGCTTCCATAAGAACTTTCAAGACTTTTGATATGTTTATTTTTAAACATCAATGAAAAACTATGCTTATCAAAACTTTCCAACTTATTTCGGCAATTTTGGCAATTGAGCTAAGATTGAATATTTGTACTTTAAACAAAAGAGAATTTAGGATTACCTATATGAATAAAAATAGGTTATTCCTTAAATACGTTTTATACATTACACTGTGCGCCAACACGGAACACGGCTTGGCAGTCTTGAGTAGGGTTACCATATTTCAAATCTAAAAAACTGGGGGAAATTTTTTTTAGGAGGGTCCGGGGGCCCTCCCCCGGAAAAATTTTGAAAAAAATAATATAAAATGGGGAGAATTGTCGCTATCTGAGATCAATTAGACTGTGAAGTCATTCACCAATCATCAAACATGATGGTGCATTAATTTAACTACCAGTCTCTTCTCTCAATACAGCAGTTGCACCAGTAAATATTTAATAACTCTAGTTCT
>KZ651282.1:271318-284423 GCA_001010745.2 Gerris buenoi
ATTATTTTTTTTTTTTTTTAAACAAATTGTACATTGACCTGTATAATATATAGGTGTATATAACAGGTATATAGGTTATAATAACATTATTTTTTCTTAATCTGTATTTTAAAAACCATACACAGTCCAACTTGTTGTACAACCAAGTTGGACTGTGTATGGGCCCCTTTATTCTTATTTACTATTATTGTTTATTGTTATATTTACATTATCATTATATTTATATAGCGCTAGTAGAGGCATAGAGGGAATCAAAGGAACTACAGTCTATAAGATTAGAGTTGGCACAATCGAAGGCGGGAAACAACAAACGTGGAGGTAGTTTTGGGGTTATAAAAAGGGAAAATCGGTGTTGCCATGTTATATTTTTTCTGTGGAACAGGGGTAGAGTAGAGAATTTTTTTTCTGAAGTTGCATTCAACATGGGGGACCAATAAAATCGTTTCCCTCAAAATTTTCCCACCTTTAGATTGTGCCAACTCTAATCTTATAGACTGTAGTTACAATCAAACACTGTTTTTTGTTCAAAAATGGATAGACTCAAGGATTATTATTCTAAATTTGTTTTTGCGTATTGTATTTTTTAATTTATTATATGAAGTTTTGTTTTCAATAAATTTTAAAAGGTGTTTTTATTTTAATTAATAAGGTAATATGGGTTATACGTTTGTTACACTAGTAAATTACTAAATAAAATTCTCTGTGCTTTGTAAAAACGGGTGGTTTTACCATTTTGGGGGGGGTTTCAACCGGGGGAGAAAAAAACGAATAAAAAACGGGTGGTTTCCGGGAAAAACGGGTGATATGGTAACCCTAGTCTTGAGTACTTGCCTTTGTGAATAGCATAAATCGAAATTAAATCGTAAATTCATGTATCAAATTAAAAATTGTTAAAATTGATAACAGGTGTTATCATCATGTCCTTCCATAAGCAGGTTTTGGTTCCAATAAGTTTCGAGCTTACCGAAGTAAATAGCAGCATTCCATCTGAGTAACATAAAGAGGTGTTTTATTGGAGGAATGGAATGAAAGTGCTACAAATTGTACATCTATTGCATATTTCTATAATTTAGAAGATATTGAAGAAGAAAGAATAAGTTTAAGTTTATTATAATTATATGTAAAATTTTATTTTAAATATAGTTATTCGAAGATAGAACCATAATAGTTACAAGAAAATTGTAATTGCATTGTAAAAAATAAATAGATAGAAATAAAATTTAAGCTGAAAAATATAATAATGCTCGTAAAATCGAAATTGAATTTCCGATTTCCCCTTGGTTCGGGTTGAAAATCGAGTTGGGACATCGATGTCGATATATCGATATATCTGAAATAAGAAATCATATTTTATATTTTATAGCGTTGATCTTTCAATTTTCAATAAATCGAAAACATCGATATTTAATTGGAAAGAATACAAACCCTCTCAGAAGACAGAGATAGGTCGGAAAAACCATCGATATAATATTATAATAAAATAGAAAAAAGGGAAATAGAAATATAGAAATAAAATAAAATAAATAAAAGGAAACATCTTCGACCTTCTTTCGATGTATTGCCTAACATCGATATTTGTCCACACGATGTCATATATCGATATTTTCATTAGATACTCCAACTCTAGTTGAAAAAGAAAAAGAACAACACCAACACCAACAGAACAGAGGACACAGACACACAGCTGTTCATTGAAATTGTTTTTTTAATTTTATAACATAACATAACCTTTTCGATTCGACCTATCGTTTTTTTATTTTTTAAATTTAGTGTATTCCTTTTATTTTAATTTTTTTTAATCTTACTTTGTCTCTTAACCTTTAACACATTTCTGTTTTTGGTATTCTTAATAAAAATGAGTGGGAACGAAGTATCAAGAGTCGATGATGGTAGGTTGTTTTGCCTTTATTATTATACTTCTTTTATGTATAGATATTTATGTATACTTATCTTTTTTTGTTACTTATTATACTAGAGTAAGTAAGGTTCTTTAAAAATTAAGGCTATTTAAGAAATCATAGTTCATGTCATTTCGAAATTAAAAAAATTTTTCTTGGATTAGAGCCTTATAACTTCGATACTTATATCTCTAACGAAGCAGATAAATCTCAAGAGTTGCTTTGATTCCTTAAGGTCATTGTTTATTTTGAGTGTGATATCTCCTATTATCAGTTACTGAAAAACAGCATTTATTATTATTTTCAATCTTAATTACTTTTTCCTTGATTTAGTGTAATTGAATATTTGTTACTAAATAAACAATTGTCCATATGTTGTGTGTTACCATTGACAAGCTGGCCCTAAAACTCATAAAATCTTAAAGGATAGCCCTCAAGAAATTAGTTGGGCTACATCCAAACTACTGTATTTTAGTGTTATAAAATACTGGTAAAACTACAGTTATCCAGTAAAAAAATCCAGTAAAAAGAGGCTGGAAAATTGGGGGCTCTCAATCGAATTTACTGTTTAGACTTAGACAAAGGGATATCATCTCTAACCTAAATAACAGCTCCTAAATGTATTAGTTGTATATGTATAGATATAATCTTTCAAATGTATAAATCTTAAAAATGAACTCTTTTGACCGAGGGATGTAATCTCTTCAGTGTATAAATCATGTGAAATTGTGCTGCCAAGGGAATCTCGACTGTATGAATAACTGCTAATTAGTCAAAATATTTACTATAAATCTTTTTACTCATCTTACTCAGTCCCCGATTTAGGGTAAGCTGCACCCTGGGCAACATCTGTTGTAACTTGTGTGCACTTTTGTGTCTTGTGTGCAAATTGAGGTGCTATGGTCATTATTACATATTGCATGCGGGTAATAAATTTTTTAAAAAAAACTTTTAAGATCCTACACTTACTACAGTCTGTCCCAAACGAGAGTTAGTGTGTTGCAGTGGCGTGCGGTGGGTGTGAAATGTAGTGAAGCAGAAATTTTCCGGGGGGGTCCGGGGGCCCTCCCCCGGAAAATTTTAGAAAAAAAGGGTGCAAATGGTGAATTTGAATGCTATTTGAACGCAGTTCTACTATATCTTAGTAAGCAACGATACTTAAATAATTGTTAAAAAGTTAATAAAATATGCATACTATTAAATTTAGATAATTAAAACACGGGAGCAACAAGGAGTAAAACCAACTTAGGTCTTTTATCTGCCTTTTGAATTCTTTATAGTTACAGTAAACCCATTTATATAGATAACTTGATATCTGTGATTTTTATGCACGTTTAAATATCGTAAAATGCATTAAAAAAATATTTTAGGGATTGTGTTAGTTTTGAATTCCAAGTTTTACTGCTTGTTACATAAGAAGTATATTTGTAGGCCTATTATTAGAGGTTTAAAAAAACTAAGATGACAATTTTTATTAACGGCTTTTTTATTTAGTATTTGTACAAATTTATTAGTTTTAGTACAAGTCTAGGTCTAATATAGGATATTAAATGAAAGATCGTCGGAATTTGAAGTCCATTGCAGTTACACTCAACGTTAATAAATAGACAGTTAATAATAGGCTAAGTTAATAAATAGACGCTAGACGCATTTAAACAAAATAAATAGAGCTGCGAGTGTCAATACAGTGAAACGTGTGATTGACTGGCCCTTTCGCGGAGGGGGAGTCGGGTACAAACGTATGAGTTCGAGCGCACTCGGATTTACTCGGCTATCTTCGGCATCGGCTGAAGCTAGCTTCAGTTGCTTGCTTATTAGAAGGCAACCCTTCCCTTCCACCGTCTCCGAGTTAGATTGCGCGCGCAGCCTTTAACCCACGCTACTACAATTCCGCTTCACATGAATACGGATTGGGGTATTTCGAGTCACAGTTACCAATGACAGCGCGCTTTTAAATGGAACGTCTTTTAATTACATGAATCGCGTTTTACGTTTGCTGTAGTTTATAATACAAATATATCTATTTATCTATAAATATCACATATTATGTGAACAAATTAATTTTACATTTTACTTCAAAATTTTACTGAAGCAGTGCTTCCTTTGCTTCCTCGCACCGCTCGCCACTGGTGTGTTGACAGCATGGGAAATCGAGTGAAACACAGATTGGCCAACCTCCCTCCACTAGAGACATTTATATTTGCCTAGTTGGCCTGACCTTTTGTCTGGGAAAATCTTGAGCTCTCATTGGCTCCTCAGCCCATTTGCTAGTTTTTCCCGCACTGTCAACGCACTAACTCTCGTTTGGGACTGACTGTATTATTATTACTCAGGTTTGAGTGAAGTAATCAGGGTTGAAAGAAAAGTGAAACACAGCTATGAGTGAGGGATTTGCTTACGGTCATGAAGCCAAAGAAGATATGCAAAAACATTTACTAAACTCTTTTTAAAATTAGTATTAACATAATTCAATCTAAGGTAGTAGTACCCTTTATTAATTCTGAGAGTTGTGTGAAATTATTTTAGGGTAATAATAAAACTGTCGTTTAAGTTGGCGACGTTTTTGCTACTATCTGCTATTCTCAAGCCTGAAAAGTAATATATTTGCTATCAAATGTCGTAACAGAATTAATAATAACACAAAGGTCTAACTGACAGTGAACCCGCACCTAAATGTCACTGTTGTGAGGATTGTTAAGATGATTCATTAGTTATATTTGGAAAAAATAATTGTTCCATCGTCAAACATTCTGGAATCTCCTCACAAGAGATCTAACTCATAATTTATCTCTCACAGATAGCTCTTGGGAGATGGAATGCCCAACTGTCCCCTCTCCTGTAGTGTTTTATTGAACCCCTTCCCGCATTTTGTATTCTTTAGTAGAAACCTTGATGGCTCCAGGCATACCTCGTAATACAAAATTCTCTATATCCAAGGGCAGTCCCACGGGGGGGGGGGGGTTAATGGGGGTAATTACCCCCCTCCCAGGATTTGACTTGGAGGGAAAAGATAACAAAGAAATTTCTAAATAATAATTATATTTTTTAGTTTTGTCTTACGTTAAAACAAAAAAAAAAAAACAAGGTGACAATGCAAAATGTGTTGGCAGGGTGCTAGGTGATAAGGAGTGGAGCATTTGTGTACTTTTATGTGGTAAAAAAAAAAACTCAAGTTGGCGACACCGAATATTGATAGTTTGGGGGTTAATCCGTTATTATAACATGTGATTTATTCAACTTATGTTTGTACTACACCCCTCTTTATCTATCTTAAAAAGAATTTATTTTAATTCTAACTTTGACTTGTCACTGTTCAGACCTATTAATTGAATAGAGTTCTTTGAAATTAAGTTATTTTTTAATAATAAATATTCGCCTAAACATTTTTAATATGATCCGAAAATATTATTATTTTTTTTTTTTTATTTAACTGCATAGATAAATGTCAATGTTAATAAATGTTTTTTTTCGTGGAGCGTATAGGATACTTCAAGTTTATAGGAGGGGAGGGGGGTAGCTAATTTGTTGATTACCCCTCCCAGAACTTGGTGCTAGGACTACCCTTGTCTATATCATTTGTGCTTATATTTTTATACTATTCTTTAGTAATATATAGCCATCTAATGTTCAAAGCATTTGTGTTACTATGTTTCTTTATTATATATACCTAACTGTTTTGATAATTTCATTTCATTCACAAACAAAGAGTTTTGATCAATAATAACCACCCTACTAGGTACTGTAAAGTACAAAGCTTAGTTAGACAAGAAGACAACCTTTCCTGACCCCTAAGTGTGTAAAATGCTCTAGTGTGAGGGGCGGGATGTTAATACTCTGTATTTATAACTTGTGTTTGTGTTATAATAACTCAGTATATATTATAACTTATCCTAATTTATGCCGATTGGGGAATAGTCCAAGAAACTAGCAGGAGGAACAATTACAGAATGGACTAATTCTAAGGGTAAGTGTCCATCTGAGACTAAATCTTGAGAGCTAGTCTCGAGATTAGTCTCAGAACCTTATCCACTTGAGAGCAACATCAGGCTCTCCCGAGTCTCAGAGAGTCGGCGAGTCTCTGAGACTAGTCTCAGCCCCATGTCCACTAGCGATTTCAATCTCGAGAGGGAGACTCGATACTAAAAAGTCTCAGATGGACACTTACCCTAAGCTCTGGGCAGCTGTTAATGCCAATGCCAATACAAACATACTTTTTGTAATTTGCCCGGCTTATGACCACTTTTCTATACTAATTTACCTAATTTTATTTATTTATTCTAGATAATTTGAATTTCTCACGCATTTTGAAAGAATTGCTAAAAGCTGGTTTTCTCGTTGCCTCATGCACTGGAGTAGGAACTTTCACCATTGGACCTGCTGGAGGCTTCCTAGGTATTAAATTATTTTCTTAAAATTGAATAGAACTTATTAGTGAATTACATGTTGATGATTAATTAAGAAGCTGTGTATAAGTATGGAATTGTTTAGGTGGAAACACACTACTATCACGTCACGTGACATTACGTGAAAAAAGTGTGCAGTGCTGATTAAAGTAAGGTTTGTATACATTGCAGCTACACGTCACGTGACATTACGTGAAAAAAGTGTGCAGTGCTGATTAATGTAAGGTTTGTATACATTGCAGCTACACGTCACGTGACGTGTAGCTTTCAGTACATACAAAACATCACGTCAAGTGATGTCACATGACGTGATAGTAGTGTGTTTCCTCCTTTATGATCATTAAAACTACTTTAGTAGGGTCATACATTGAGGCAAAGCCAAGAAATTAATTTTACCTCTAAATTTTTAGATGCTCCCCCACTACTTGAAACCTTATGGCATTTAAATAAAAATTCATGTGTGAATAAGTTAGTCAGGCACGATTATGGGCACAACAGTTGTGATAGTATGGGTGTGTAAGCAAAAAACTGAGTGGGTGTATGTGTTCGTTCATAATTAAGGATCTCCAAATTTTATACAATTTGCCTTTTAGTTATAAGATAAAAGGCTAGATAATTTTGCAAAGCTTAAGAATTGTAATTTTCTAATAAACACATTCTTGGTATAGAAAAACCTGACTTAAACGGACCCTTTTTAAAACGAAAACCTGTCTTATCGGAAAAAAAGGGGGGAATGGATGTTTTTTTTTTAAGAATTATACCTTTTGCAAACCGGAAACCTATGTATCATGGAAACAGAAAGAAATTCTTGGCAGTAATACTAGTATGAACTGTTTAAGATGGAAACTCAAAGTCATTTTGTTGTATTCGAGTTCGAAATAAAACATAAAAAAAATAAAAATAAAATAATCGGAGTAGAGTGTGGTAAGGGAGATAATAGATGAAAAGGCACATCTAGAAATGAGTGATAAAATAGAACTTAAGAAATAAGTAAGAAGGAAAAGAGGAAGAGTAAATTAAGACTTCGACCAGATAGAAAGTAATAACACCATATCTAAAAGACCGTATGAACATCTGGATTTCTTATCTAATTTAGATAATCATCAGGTAAGATTAAATCAAAGCCTTTTAAAGTCTTTTAACATATTTTTATTTTTTTTTTTTTTTTAAGTTTTTGGTAGTCTTCATACCTCGGAAAGTTTAAATATGAATTTAAATCAAATTATAATCATTAGTAATAATGGGAGACAGACAGAGAAAAATAAACTCCAGAGCCTGGTTCGAGTCCCGGCGTGGAGTCTATTTTTCTCTGTCTGTCTCCCATTATTACTAATGATTATAATTTGATTTAAATTCATATTTTTAATTTTTTTTAGTTTTTGAGCCCTCTTGCTCTTGCTCGTTAACGTCTAAATTGTTGTGCTCACATCTGTTAGGCCGACGAGCATGCCTCACTCACTTTAAATGCCATAGGGAATTTCCTTTTTTTTGTGTTACAAAGAAAGTGAGATTGTTTGTTCATTTCAAAACTAGCCCTTCCGCTCATTTTACATTGTAATTGATCCTCTTTTTCGTCTTGAACATAATTTTACTTTTTTTTTAACTTGCATACTTATTTCGACTGTCAGAATAATTCCTAGGCAAGCCGGTAAAAATAAAACTCTATTTCTTTCAGAGAAAGTACCTGAATCTCATAGAAGAATACGAATAAGGAAAGATTCTAATTTAAGTATATTATACATAATACATACCTGCATATTGAAATAAAACTATCGTGATAATTTGCACAGCTTGTAATTTCCTCTTTCCTGACTTTTTTGTGTGACATTTTTTGACACCTCTGAAAAACGGAAATCTGTCAAAATAGAAAAAAAAAAAAATCTCTGGAACTTTTCGATTCCATTTGCAAGGTTTCCTGTAATACCAACAAATTTTATTCTGTAACAAAAATATTCTGTATTATTTTATGCAGGTGCTGCGGTTGGTAGTGTCTTGACTCTAGTGAACGCTGAATCGGCTGCTCAAGCACTCAGTACCATGTCGCAGAACCCATTAGTTATGATAGTTATGGCTTTTCTGGAAAGGCAATTAATCTCGCTTGGTGCTTCTAGATTGTGGGATTTGATTGTAAGATTAGCAAAATTCATCAGTGAAAGGACCGGAAAAATGCAACTTAAACCTCTTACTCATAACACCGCATAATTGTCACTCTATCTACATTCGAGGATAAACTTTAACTTGAATGACAATTTAATTTGGAGCTACTATAAATAAATGGAGATTTTTTTTTTTTTTTTAAATAAATAAATATTTTAAAATTTACAACCATTTATTTTAATATACATAGTCTATCTATGCCTAATACAGTTGGGCCTGAATAAGAGAGAACCTAAAGAATCATGTTAGTTTTTTTTTGTTACAAAAACAATAGAAATGCTCTTAAATAGAAACTAATTACACTTAAATAAAACACATTGGGGGCTTAATTTGAAATAAAATTGTAACTAATGATCATTATTTGCAATCAATTTTTTAATAGAAAGGCTAGTGAACCTGCATTAGTGAGATAAATTCTTCTTGATTCCAAATTATTGATGACTTTTTTATGACACTTTATGAACTATCCCCTATCTGACAGCCAAGTAGGACTGTATAATTAGACAATCTTACTATTTTCTGATCCAAAAATAACAGAACTTTTGAAAGATATTATCTTTTATATATTTATTTTTTTGTGTTTTTATGTATCGATATTTTTTTTTTTAATTGTTAAAAATTTTAATTGTTTTAAATAAAACTTGTTAAAAGAGAGCAACTGTATGTGTAATTTATTTTTTTATGATGTTATTATAAATTTATTTTAATCTATGTGTTAAAAACTGTGCCTTTAATAGAATAATAATCGCTGTTATACATTTCCTCACTAGTGCAAAACTGTGATAACTGCTACATATGACAAATAAAGTTTTTGTTGTAATAAATTATTATTAGATGTTTAAAAAAATGTGTTGTTAAAACAAATTGCAAGGACATAAGGATAAGCTAACAATTTTTATATTTGCTTCCGAGCATACCAAAGGAACAGAAACCTTTGTGATCATTCTGAAGAATTAAATTCTTTTACATAAAATAAAAAAAATAAAAATTTAACAAACGGATTTATGATTCAGATATCATTGAAAATTATTGGCCTCATGTCAGTCTGTCGTTCAAAATTTTTTCTAGCTACCCTAGTTTTAAAAACCATTCATCCAATTTTGATGATGGTTAGTTATAATTAGCTCCATAGTTGGTCCAATGTTAATTTCACCTATTGCTTTCACTTCTGCAAACGCACAAACTATCTTTAAAAGTACCTACTTCTTTTCTACAAATGCACAAACTATCTTTAAAAGTACTTCTTTTCTGCAAACGCACAAACTATCTTTAAAAGTACTTCTTTTCTGCAAACGCACTAACTAACTTTTAAAGTATTTATCTGATTTTGAAGAAATTATGATTGTTTGTTAATAATAGCCAATAGAGGTTCCCATATAAATTTTAACCATATGCATATGTCATTTAATATCGAATAAAAATTAGTGTTACCCAACTGCAACTGGCAATCATAAACAACTGCACTTTGACCCCCCNATTTTAGAGATTCAAATTAGACTAATTCTAGCTCCCCCCCCAGTGACTTTTCATCCAATAATGGGACTCAAGGAAGCTATGTGTCACATTAATTGTAAGACTAAGTGGAGACTAAAAAAAGAAGGAATTAAAAGAGGCTTTCTATTTTGTCATTTGTTTCACCACGCTCTGCTACCATGTGTTCGGACCACTTCTCTAAATTTTCTCGTTTCACGAACGACTTTCACGAAAACAACTCAAATAAAAATAAATACTATAAATTTGAATAAAACTAAAAATAAAAATAATAAAATATAAAAATAAATAAAACTGAAAAACCGAAATTGTCAGGGACAACAGTAGATATCAGAGTTTTCCACTCAGTAGGCGATGTTTTATTTTTCTTATCACTCATTTTGAATTTTTTGTTTCTTCTTTTTTTTATTGTAGGGTAAATTATTGTTAGAAATCTTTTGTCACATGACATCCTAATCTAGGAAGTATTCAGGCTTAAAAAATATACAAATTATATGATTATAAAATATGTTAATATATTTTTAAAACCAAATATATTTAATATGTATAAGTATTTTTTTATGTTCATTTTAAATTGTTTTATGTCAAATTATTTTAAAAACTGTAAACTCCCATTGACCACTTAACAATTGCTCTATTTATAAGTATCATTGGTTTTGTATTGTGAAAACTAAATGTATACAAAAATATGTAATTAATGTGTATTTAATAAATACATATTTTTTGGGATGTTACAAATGCCTATTATGTGGTTTACACACCGCACACAACTACATGTCATCAATAATTACATATATCGTTGTGTTAGCCCTTTGGCTGGCTAATAGATCCCTTCATGGACTGTTTGCCTCGGATTATTATTATTATTTGTGATTTTGTAGTGTTACGGTAAAATTTCAACTCATTTTTAGTAATATTGTTTATTTTTTTTAATAAAATAAATTTTTATTCAATTATATTTAGTTTTCTTTGTCTTCTGTTCATAAAAAAGTGTAAATTTAATGTTATTTTTTATGTTGATATTATTTTATTTTATTTTTTTCATTCGTTCTTAAAATTTGCCATAAAGAAAGCAATAAAGATTAATTAATCTTTATTGCTGGATTATAATTGTTCTATCTGTATAAAATTAATGCTTGATCAGTTTATTGCCTTACAACAATGAAATAAATGTGCCAATACTGATTGAATTTGACTACCAAAGACAACTTAGTTGATGATTGCCTTATGATACTTTCTGTCTCTGTCTTACTATTACACTTTTAACTGGCTCTGAACGATGTGTAATTTTCTGCACCTTGATTGGCATTAAACTTAACAAGTTTAACTTCTTTATTTTATTCAGTATATTTCAAATATCATTTTGGTAGAAACTACCTTCTCAGTAATTGTTTTAAACATTTCAATCTATTACTGTTAGACACTATCACTGTTTGATTGCCAAAAATTTAAAGTGAACATTTTTGTATGTGGCCATTTTTTATGTCTCCGATTTCAAAAATTCCAAGACAGCAATTCGTTTCAGATATTACCATAGAACATTTTGGGATCCGTTTGTCCCCTGGATTCAAATCTGTCGCTATATTTTTATGAACAAAATGTATTACAAAATACTCATCTGATTTTAATTAAATTTAGGTGGTAGGTCATAATTAGCCCATATAAGTTTCAAACTTCTGCACCCATTTTTATTTCTTCCATATGCACACAAACATACATTTATTTATACCTATATATTCAAAAGTACTCGTACTCATCAGATTTGTATGAAATTTACATGGTATGTCGAAAGTAGCCTGCAGATAGCTCCAGATTAATTTCAACCATCTGCACTCTTTAAGTTTTGCTAAACTGATACGTTAATTCATGTAAAAAAATCAACAATTTTGACAGATTTAAAAACCGGGGGGGGTATTCAAAAAATTTACAATAATAGGTTGTAAAATACTAAAATCAGTTGAGTACTGTAATAACCCGACTTACGTAAATTCGGAGTTACGTAACACTCGAAACTGCAGCAAGTTTTTTTATTAATAAGGTAAACTAATCTGTACTTTCTTCTCCCTGGAGCTTAACATCACACATTTCTAACTCTTTATCTCAATGTTATGGGATAATTGCCTAAAAAGCAACCGTACATTTATAATTTAATATTACTTCAAGTATTAATTGTAGTAACAAACTATTTCTGTACATTATTAAAAAAATTGTAACCTCCAATTACTCCATCAAGTTTAATATTTAATTTTCTCTTTGAAAAAAATTGTCACTATGTATAATTTATGCATGGACTGATATATGAGGGAAAATTTGTAGAAGGCATTCTACTACTGTGCTGTTACTGTTATTACTATGAATATATTTTTTTTTCGCCCTGCTCCGTCCTCGAACCGTAGATACAAATTACATCACCATGACACGGATCGGACCCACATCAAAGAGTGGGGGATAAGTCCCCATAAAGGGTGTCCCTTGCCCTGCACCGTCCGCGATTCATTGATGCAATTCAGAGTATCATGGCATGGAATAGAACCCACGACCTCGACTTATTGATAGCTGAGCGGAGTACCTTAAGAGGCTCAGCTACCCTGACTCCCCTCAACAGAGACTTTTAAAGAGATATTTAATACGTCTATTCTTTCTAAGCCATTTTAGAGATTCAAATTAGACTAATTCTAGCTCCCTTCGTAGAAATCATTTAGGAATTAGAGCGTTAATGGATGTCATCTTAATGAATTGACTAATAAAGCAACAGAGGTGTAGAACTTTTATTCAGAAAATCAGAGGTTTGCTGCAGATTGGTATCATTCAACGGAAAAATCTATTCCCTACAAGTACAACTTATACTTCAAGGTGTTTCATGGTAAGAAGTGAATGATTCACAATTTCAATGATAAATGTAAAAAAAAAAAAAATAATTCATTTTTCCTTTTTCTTTTTTGAACTGTCCCCTTTATGTTTTATATATATAATTTTAGAGGTGTCTTCAGGGGTAATAAAACGCTTTTTTTAAATTCTTTTATAAAGGTGATATTTCATCCCTATATTTGGGATATTCTCAAACCTTGTTGAGTTGCCTGCTGTTCCTCTCATAATAAAAAGTTAAAACATGTTAAGTTATTTCTTTACTATACGGTAAAGTAGTCAAAAAAAAAA
>KZ651282.1:286754-311474 GCA_001010745.2 Gerris buenoi
GGGGGGGCTAGGGAAATTTCAAACCTGGGAGGGGGGTTATCAAGCTATAATTTTTTGGGGGATGGAATTATTCAAAAGCGTGTGAAAGAATAATGAATACCGCTTTATTTAAGCTAGTAAATTATGATTGAGAAATCCAGTTTCCCCCCTATTTTCTTTAAGTGTTAAATTGTTAAAATTTTGAACGCATTTATCTCGAAAACGGTTTTAGTTAGAAAAAAAATGAAAAGGACTATTTTTTTAAAAACTGTAATTTAAATAACTAAAATTCGCCTAAAGATAATACTTTACGAGATATTTGTTAAAAACCCAAAATTAGCCCCTAAAACACTCAATTGTAGAGGAGGGGGGCTCACCCCCACCCTCGGGGACTTTTTAGTATGTTAGACTGTAGGCTCTTCCGATAATTTTAAGCTTTTTTCCAGAACTAAATGATTTAATGTTGTTTTTTTTCCTAATTTGACTGGACTATAGTTCTTGTTCTTTTTTTTTATTTTGATTAGCATGTCCGATAAACTATCGATTGAATGTCTGAAACTATCGATAGAAATATTGAGGGTCAATAATATCGATAGTTCATTATTCATGGTTTACGGTACATAAACTTCGACTATCTTTATTTTCGACTGTTTCTGTTTTCGATACAACGACATCGATTTCCGAAATAAGCAATAACAGGATGAAGGCCGCTGCTTACACTTATTTGTTATTATTATTTTATTAGCTTACCCAAAAATTTTCGTCGTACTAAAAGTAGACCTCAATTTCTTCTTTTTATTTTCTTCTTCCTTTATTTGTTCCTCCTATCTCCTATTCCTATCCTATTGGTTTTGGTCAGCATCGACATATCGAGTGTTTTTTCTGTCCAATACATCGATACTTTCGATAGATCGACATCAATGTTCCAAACTCAGAGGAAGAAAGGGGAAGGGACTTCCCCTTTCTTGCTCTGAGGTTCCAAAGCAAAAACAGCGAAAGCCTTGAGCCATCCATAAAGAATCAAGAGAAAGAGAAGCCCGTTGCCTAGGTAGCAAGCTTAGAAGACTGGAAGTCAGTCGTTTTTCTGATTTTTTAAAATCTTAGCATTTTCTTAACTCTAACTTCTTAAATTTCTGTTTTTAGTTCATTTTATTTTTCTTTAAAAAATGAGCGAAGTAGCAGAAGTAGCTAAGGCAGAGATGCAGTCCTCAGGTATGTTGATTTACTTCTCTTGTTTTATTATTATTTCACTTATTATCGTATATAAAGTTTATATTTATTATAATTTAAGGCAAACAAAACAGATTTCTAAGATTAGAGTCTTGTAACGTCTGTGGTATATATCTTCACCTACTACGGTTTTCTGTGATTCCCAGAGATCGTTACCAACTTTCGGATGTGATATCTCTTAATAACAGCTTCTGAAGTGCATTATTTTGTTATTGCTATTCTTAAATACTTTTTTCTTAAATTAATTTATTTTAATTTTCAGGGGATCTTTGGTAAATTCGAATTGTACGTGCCACCACTTTGAGGTTAGGTGATAAAATCCCGCATATTAAATTAAAAACATTAATTTTGTGTACATACTTGAATTTTCAATAGTCGCTTCGCGGCGCTCCTCTTATTTTCTGAAGTAAAACAACCCTCCTGTCTATAAACCAGGTAGAGATCCAACTCAAAGAAATTTCAATAATGGCATAAGTACAATCCGAATTAGCCGGATCTTTTTATTTTAATTTAGTTATTAACTCGTTAACCCCAAAAATATGCCTTAAATTTGGATGAGGAACGCAGAGGCTTTTGCCCTCTAGTAATTCTTTATTATTGATCTCGAACATAAAAGCAATTAAGCTGTTATAGCCTTAAAGTACCACCTTTTTGGTTGGACTAACCAGAAATGTGTTTTTACATGCCCAAGCCCAAATTAGTTTCTCAAATAAACAAGAGTATAGAGCAATTTGACCTTCGTATTGATTCTTATGCCGCATTTACACATTCGCACGATTGACGAGGCGAGGCGATTGTGTAAACGACTCACTCGTCATTCGCCTCGTCAATCGCCTCGTGACTCGTGGCGATTGCGTCAGGAGCGGTCTCTCTAGCGCCAGTCAAAGGGAAATTCCTGGAAGTCTAGGGTTCCAACGAGTCGGGAGGCGAGGCGAACTCAGTGTTTACACACTCGCTGTTCATTTTACAACGAGTCCTTCTCTTTATCACGTGTTTTTTGTTTGTTTTTTTTACTTTTTTCTTTTTAATCGGAGAATGGAATGGATAATTTTTTTTGGAAATGTACCACGGTGAACCAGCTATTTAGGACCCTAACACCCACTATATTTTTTATAATATAAGTATAATATGAAAGTACAAAAATAAAATATAGATTAATGCTTCTGTAATTAATTGGTTGAATTGACTGATATTTTTTGGTAATAAAATATAATGAAGTGATATTAAGTACACATAAATCAAAACACTCTGTTAAAAAATAAATAAAGTTATATCAAAATTATCTATAAACTTAATACAAAGTTTATATATCTAACTAATACAAAACGTATATACAAATTTATATAAAGTTTATATATAACTAATATAAAACTTTAAATAAAGTTTGTACGTATATAAATAATATAAAACTTTATATAAAGTGTTTATATAACTAATATACAACTTTATATAGTTTAGATATCACTAATACTAACTTTATATATCTAATATAAAAGTATATAAAACTATATAAAGTTAATATATAAATAATATAAAACTTTATATAAAGTTTATATAATAACTAATATAAAACTTTATATAAAGTTTATATAATAACTAATATAAAACTTCATATAGTTTATATATAACTAATATAAAAGTATATATAAACTTTACATATTTTTATATATATATAAATAAGAAAAAACTTTTCATAAAGTTATATATAACTTATTTTATATAAACTTCCACCAGTGTGATTTTATTGTGTGTACTAATTGCCATTGATTGCGTTAGTAGTTGAATTAATAGAGAGTTCCGGCGAAGCACGAGGCGAGTCGCGAGCGCGAATGTGTAAATGGCCATTCGCGTTGTGGGGACGAGTGGAAAAATTAGACTACGACTTCCGGCGAACCGCGAGGCGAGTCACGAGCGCGAATGTGTAAATGCGGTATTAGATATATTCTTAGAGATATATTCTTCTTTGATATAAAGCCTATTAAACGTTTGGGTTACTCTAAAAGAAATATCCTAGCTGTAAACTAAAGAACCTGTTGTTATTTTTACTGTGTGAGCAGTTTTTTTTCCCCCCTGAAGGAATTTAGAAATCAAGTTTTAACTTTAGTAAGATCTAGGGTTGCTAGACGTCCCGATTTGAGCGGGACAGTCCCGATATTGACGAGTTTGTCCCGCTCATATTTCAAGTCCCGGTGGGACTCAAATATGTCCCGATATCGACTGATTTCTTTAGTATTTACTTTTTTAATTATAATATACCTATATTTTTTAAATAAAGCAAACAAAAGAGCTAAATTTTACGTATAGCTGTGGGCTGTAATTGTCATTGACGACTGATAGGTGATAGCAGATTTCAGCAGAGCAGCAGAAATGTAGTGCGATTGAAATACGTAGTGCGATTGTGATAGTTTTAAAAGAGATGTCTTTGCTGGTTGGCTGACTGTTTTTGGAAGCAGAAATAAGAAAATTCTATTTTCTGTAAATCGTAATTCCCCCTCATCTTGTTTTTAAATCTTTGTTTCTTGTGATTTATATAGATTATACGTTATACGGTTAGTTGTAGTAATCAGGGTTTTGTGTTCTGTGATTTTGGTCTTTTTTAGTAAAAATAAGAATAAAAAGAAGATTAAAGTAAAATATAATCCACTGTGAAAAAAATTTAAAAAAAAATTGCATTACGTGCACAGTTTGCTATTTAAATTTAGATATTTCCATTTAAGTTATTATTATTATTTATTTTATTATTTTTTTTATTCATCATTGGCTTAGTAACAACAATAGCTTAATTATTTAGTCTGACCAAAATTTTACTATCGAGCATAAGGGGCTAAGCCAACGATAAATAATGTTTAGGACAGATGTTTATAAGGTAGAAGGGGTTTCATCCTATTCCTCATGCAGCCTGCACACCGGGCTTATAGCTGAGCAGCAGGTGTAGGTATTGATTATTCTTTAACTCAGGACGTATTGGTGAACTACTTATTTGTACCTATGGCATTTGAGGATCGTCTCCAGGTTCCCAGTCTTGTCTTGAAGGAAATAGATACCCCCAGCTATATGTCAAAATCCAACTTTGATATCATAGAGTCCTCCAACATGACTTCTTCCGGACAAATTTCTGTGATTGAATATGAGGGGTTCAGTATTAAAGTGGACCAAGTCTATTGAACCTGATTTTTGTTACAAGACATGTTTACGTTATTATGCTATATTAATTGTTATTGCACTTTCAATTTTTTTCAACAAAATCCTGCCCCATTAGTTAATTCTTCAATAAAAATGTTTAGATCATCAAAAGAGTTAACAATGAACATGTTTTGCTACTAAAAGATATCGTTATCTCAATTTTTAAAAAATGGACTTGGTTCACTTTAACTCTGAACCCTTCATATATTGTTACACTATAACCTATACTGTCATATCCTAGTGAGCAGGGTAATTTCAGGTTTTGAGTATTGGGAGTTGATTCAGGCATAATGTATGAATATTGGGAGTTACTTATGTTCGCCCACTCTCCTTGAGAAACCTAGAAGTCCTTCACTTAAGTTTTAACAATTGTTTTAATAGACTACTGTGTATTCAAAGTTTATACATTGCAGTATGAAACATGAAGGCCGATTCTGTAACTTTGAAACCTCTCTTTTCATGTTGTTATATATCAAAAAGTTGTTATGAAGATGTGCGCGCAACCTGTCATGTGAATCAGCAACTTTTGTCTGTTGTTATATAAGGAGAAATTGATACATAAGGTTTGATAAATAGCAACTCAAAATTTTTGTTGATATAATTCGTTAGGTTATGTTGTTATATATCAAATGCTAAAAACCAAAACAAAGTGACGCCATTATTGATTTTTTCATTCACTTTTCTTGTTTTCTGACTGAAATAACTATTTTCTTCGACAAACATTGTTAAAATTAAACACCTCCTTTAAATTGTAAATTTTATAGATAAAAGAAATTAATTTTAAATTATTTTATTTTATTAAATGATCCTATCTTATTAAATTATATCACTTTATTAAACGATTTTAAAGATAAAAGAAATGAAAATCAACTAATTTTTTATTTTTATACACCTTTAAAATCCTTCAAACATTGAATAAAATTTACTGAAATAACTATAAAATGGCCAATAAAAAGGACGCTGTCAATCCACAGTTCAGTATACGGCCACATACTGTGCTGGCATCACTTTACAGATTCACTACATTATATAACAGCACTTTGATATATAGTGAGGTTTGATATATAATGTTATAGTGGATATATATAAAAAAAGTTACAGAATCGGCCTCATGTTTCACTACCTTTGACCAGGGAAGTTGTTTGAATCTCTAGTGTTGCAGTGCAATATGCAAGTAGTTACTGTGTAAGCTCTTGCCATTTATTCTAAGGGAAGAAGCAAACACTCCTCTTGGAAGAAAGTTTTCCTGCAATTAATTGCATTGTCTTATAATTATAGTCGTAAAATTTTTTTTTTTTTTAACTGGTGAAATTTGCACTGACCCAGGAACATATACTAGACCATGTATTGTATATATTATTAATTTAATTGATTTATTCCAGATAAGAATTTTTCAACGATTTTGAAAGAGTTGCTGAAATCTGGATTTCTTGTAGCTTCTTGCTCTGGAGTTGGATGTTTCACCATTGGACCTGCTGGAGGCTTCCTAGGTATTACATTGTTTTCCCAAAATTTGTAATATAATTAGAGGGTCTGCCAGGTCCGTTTTATGTCAGTGTTGTAAAGTTTTTGAGGTTTATGTTTATATACAAATAAATAAACATTCTTACCCAGTGGTGTAGCTAGGGCATTGAGGGCCCCCCTGTAAGAACTTTTGTGGGGCCCCTCTCCAAATAAAATTGATAAAGGGGGGAAAAATGCATTCAGAACTGAATGGTGTCCTCTGACAATGGTATATAAGTACAATTCCAAGTAGTTAGATTTATTATTGGTACATTGCATTGGGGGCCCTCTGGCCTGTCCGCAATATGGGCCCGTGTGGGCTCATAGTTACGCCACTGTTCTTACCTCTTTACACAAGAGTGAATATTTACAGAAAATATACAGATCACCTGTATTATTTGGTGTGTGAACACATATATCAGGATGACTAGCGTTATATGTGAAAAAATGAAGTGGGTTGTTCTGCGCATCAGGGGCTACAAAAACACTTTATAAGCCATGGGTCAAATATTAATTGTTCTCCCATAAGTTCAAATTTTATGATTTTTTAAGATCGCATGCCTTTGCTCATAAAAATACTAATTGCTCCAAAAGTATAAAAGCTAGAACAAATTTTTTGGTTTCGTTTTAAAGCTGACAAAATTTCCTATAAGAAAAGTGTGATTATCATTTCCATTCCCTCAAATTACATGACAAAAAATGAAGTTCGACCAGTTTAAGCTCGGTTCTATTCTAAGTTATGGAATCACAAAGAAAAAAGATTTTTTCTTAAAAATAACATTTTTTGCCATGTAATTTGAGGGAATGAAAATGGAAATTACACTTTCCTTATAGGAAATTGTGTCAGCTTTACAACGAAACAAAAAAAATGTTCTAGCTTTAACACTTTTGGAGCAAATAGTGTTTTTATGAGCAAAAGCATGCGATATTAAAAACATCATAAAATTTGAACTTACGGGAAAACGGTTAATATTTGACCCATAGTTCATATTGTGTTTTTTGTAGCCCTGAGGCGTAGAACAACACACTTCATTTTTTCACGTATAACGCCAGTCACTCTGTATATATGAAATTGAACAATCCTTCAGGTTATAACTATGTTCTGTATTATTTGATGCAGGTGCTGCTGCCGCTGCATTATTACAGGTATTGAAGTGGGAATCAGGTGCATTAAACCTCGCAAAATGTGTGGATAATCCAATTGTTCGTTTGGTATTGTTTTATCTTGATATGAAATTAATATCATTGTGCGCAGAGAAGTTGGGGAATTTACTGCTAAGACTCTGTAGATTTATCACAGAAAAGACCAGAAAAACACAAATTCCAGCAATCACACATAATGCTGGAGCATATTAAGTTTATCCTCAAACGTAGATAAACGCATGTCAATTCAAATTTAATTTTTAAACTACTTGAATAAATTTAGATCATAAAAAGGAACTTTAAAACCATACAAAACAAACTAACGTTTTTGTTGTAGAACTAATTTTTATTGTGATGTTGGCCTAACTGAGTAGAGGCGAGAGAGGTTATAGTGTGTGTAAAGAGCTGGTCGTATGTTTTATATGTTTATCTTTAATAGTAATAAAGTGGTTAAAAACACTAAAGAGTTAATTCTTCTTACTGATTAATCCAACAGTTTTTTTAAAAAAAATATATATTATGTGTCTGATATCATTCATATCTCTTTCCATTTCTTAATATTTAATCTGAGTTGCGTACTTATTTAATTGTGAAATACGCAAATAAATAATAATAATTTCCTCATATACGCTTTTGTATATAGAGAAAAATTATTCAAGGGTTCAAAAAAATATTCTATGTGATTCAAAAATTATTTATTGTTTCAAATCAGCTTTTTTTTTTTAAAAAAAAAAAGTAAAAAAAGTAAAAAAAAGAAATAAATAAATATAAATTTATAAATGTTGTGCCTTTGATAGAATAATAGATATTTTTTTATTTATTGGCCGTCTAATTTAGTTTTATTGATGGTTGGGTCCTATGGAAAAATATGAAGCTTATTTTTGTGTTATTTCAACCACTCTTTAGGTCATCTTCAACTGTTATGAAGATTACTTAATCATCTTGTCAGTTTTGATTAAACCCTTGGTGGTTTTCGTCATTAACTGTTTTTGATCAATTTGTTTGCACTTTCATTGCTAATGTATTTAGTCAACTTAAACTATAGAAATTCGGCACGAAAATTTAAATATTAATATAATAATCTCCTCACTTTACCCTATCCGAACTAGATATTTCTATCACATTCCTACCATTTGAGTTTTATGGTAATCTCCTCTGTGTGGTGCATTGACCCTTAATAAACTCTTTATACAACTCTTTTGTATTAAAAATTAATTTCATTTTTTATATATATTAAAACTAAATATATATTAAAATTAAATTTATATTATAATTATAAATTTATTTTAATATTATTCTCGCTCCTTTAACAAATTGAATCTCATTATTTGTACATGATGTTATTCTAGGCACAAAGGTATAACATGGTACATTTTCAAGTATCATTAATCATTAGTTAACTATGACAATTTATGGGATCGATCAGTTAAGTTAAATGGTTTTCTACATCTCAATTTACAGTAATTTGGGATGGGCAACCTAGTAAATGAGTACCTAGAAAGGTATTTTTAAAGCATTCAGTATACCGAATAGCATAGTATCAACTATATTTAACCAACTACCATAAACAATTGTCGACAAATATCTTCATAAAACTGTGGTTAACTGAACTATTACTTATCTGGTCAGAAAGATCTGCAACTCTGGTGTTGTTTAAAGTCACCCTTAGCTCTGTACTGAGACTGTTTAAGGTGATTAGATGGTTTCTACTGTATACATAAAAACACAAATATACTATTTGTAAGTACACAAATATATTATATACACAAATATATTATATTATATACAAGTACACAAATATATTGTAAGTACACAAACATATTATTTGTAATATTAAAAGTATTAGGGTCAACATATTGACAATATTTTAAAATAACTTATTTTTAACTGATATTAAATACTATATTTTTTTTTAAACTATATTTTGTTGTCTTTGTCTTCTGTTCATAAAAGTTGTTAATTTTAATGTTGTTTTTATTTTATTATTGTTATTTTTTATTTTTTTAATGAAATAGTTCTTAAAAAATTGGTTGGCAAGAAAGAAAAAATTATCAAAGATGAATGTAATTTAACTTTTGAGTTAAGTGAAGGTAACGGAAGCTATGTGAGCCTTCTGGATAACAAACAAGTCCCTGATTTAAAAAAAATCCAAGGCAGAAATCTTTTGCAGACATTAGGGATAATTTTTTGGTCCCGTGTCTGTCTGTCACTCAATTTATGTGAATCAAAATATCTAAAAATCTACTCATCCAATTTTATTGAAAGTTGTTACTTGCTTTTAATGAAATTTGTATGGCAGGTCATAATTAGCCCATTGTTGGTCCCACTTATGTTTAAACCTTCTGCACCCATTTGATTCTCTTCCACATGCGCTCAAACATACCTTGATTTACATGTATAGTATACACACCTCTGATTTTTAAGAAATTTGGATGGTTTGTCGAAAGTAGCCCCTGATTACATTCAACCCCCTTTTTTAAAAAAGGGGATAAATGAAATAAATTTTACAATAAATGAGTTGTAAAAGCATAAGATTATTAATACAAAGTGATACAGGATGTGAGTACGCTATGTTATACTCTAATTGGCAGACTATTTTTAACTGTATAGAGTAAAACTTGATCTGTGCCCATTGTTTAAACTAAAAAGTTTGTCAATACTTTGAATTTGACTACTAAAGATAACTTTAATGATGATTAATTTTATTTTATGATCCTTACACCTGACTGACCAGAAACAATTTGTATCAAGTTTACTCTTTACTTTTATTTATAGTACTAGATAGTCTGTCCGGCTTTGCTTTTGAAATAATTCAAATGAAGAACTGAAAATAATTTAAAAGTTGTATTTAAAATGAAAATCTTTATAAATGTGTGGTTGCTATAGATTGTGTTTGTTGTATTTTTCTTGTAGTATTAAATTTTATATTTTGAATTAAAAATATATGCATTTTTTAAAAAATTGTGTCTTTATTTTTCAATTAGTCGTAAATAACAATGGATTTAATCAAATTGATTATCTATGTAAAATAATATTTGTTAATTTATCAATGTATTTAAATGGTAATGCCAGCCTAAGCCAATGTGGTAAATATGAATGATTTCAAATTAGTGGTGTATTATGAAGTGACTGCCTTATCATTTAAAATATCATCATTTGAACCCTTAAATGTTTGGGTAGAACTGGGAATTACAGTTTAGCTTACCTACGTTAATTCCTCCATAACGTATGGGGTAGATTACTGTACTAATATTACAATAAGTCTTTATTTAGATTGGAGGAAACCCAATAAGAGCTTGAGATTTTGACATCTACAGTGCGTTATAAATTGTGACTTTTGATATCACGGTAAAATACGAAAAATTAGGGTGGGGAGCCAATGAGAGGCCAGGATTTTGAATTCTAGAAGATTGGGCCAGCTAGGCAAACAAAAATGTCACTGGCCCCACTCTTACTACTGGCCTAGTTACTTTATTTTTATCCTTATTTAGGTTGGACAATCTGAGTGTCAAAAGTCACAGCTCGTAACATGCATATTGCAAGGTCATATCGACTGTGTAGTGTGTACGTGCAATACCTCTTAACCCCAAAAACTAAATTTTTCAGGGGAAGCAAAAATCGTTGTTTAAAAAAAGTTCTTTTTTATATTTATTTTGATTTTACTGACACACTTAAACGTATCCCACAACTAGTCAAAAACTTACAATGCATGGGGGGGGTATCAAGGTTTTGAAACCTTGCCGTATACAGGGTTTTTTTTGTACATTTTAGTTAAATGATGAATACGAAGTGTTACAATCAATAATTTCTTTTCGTTATGTCAAAATCTCAAGCTCTCATTGGCTTTCCCTTAAATTTCCAACACTGTTAGAGTAAATACCAATTGTAATATTAGTATAGGTATCATTAATGTCTTTAAGATGTGAACTTACCTCGTGGCATGATATGCTTGCTTATCTTATAATATTAGCAAATTTCATAGCTATAATTGCACAACTTATTTTCCATGTATATAAAGACATACATTTCCGAAAAGATTTAAAAATATTACAGCTCTAACTTTCTATTCAATAATTTATCAAACAAATATTTTATATG
The DNA here is from genome assembly GCA_001010745.2 of Gerris buenoi. Classification (NCBI taxonomy): domain Eukaryota; kingdom Metazoa; phylum Arthropoda; class Insecta; order Hemiptera; family Gerridae; genus Gerris; species Gerris buenoi. Next base: position 297,891 of record KZ651282.1, read on the forward strand.
TATTAATTGTAATATAAATTTTTTGAAAAAAATCTAGATAGAAAACAAACTAAACTGGTTAAAGTAAGTTTCCCTAACAAGTCAATACTATATATGTCGCCCAAACATGTTATGACTTATTACATCTTCAGGTTTATCTATGTACTTCAATAAACTTTATACGTTTGACGAGCATCTTTGGAATTTGCTCGGCTTAATTTAATAGCTAGCCAGGAATTATGGAGGAGAAATGGGTGGATAGAGCACATACTGAGAAAATCAGAGGATGATGTGACCAAAAGAGGCCTTGACTGGAATCCTGCAGGGAAAGAGGATGAGTGGGAGACTGTCTCTAAATCTTACCTATAATCAGGCCCGGATTTAGGAATTGTGCGCCCCAGTGCTATCGGTAATTTGCCGCCCCTCCCCCCTTCATAATTCACAACCCACTCTGTACCATACAGTAACATATAACTGATACAAAAGGGAATGAGCTATGATTTAATAAATCCATGTTTATAGGAACTTTTGTTCAGCGTCAAATTTCCTATACTATAAGAACCCAAAGTATTGCGGTTTCGTTCGGGGAAACCTTTTTTTGCATTTGCACAAGAATTCGTTGTGATCCTGACCCAAAAAATTCAACTCTAGTAACATTTAACCCACCATAATTCAAAAACCAGTCCGTTGATCTTAAACTTCAATTCTATCATTTAAAAGCTTATGAAATGCAGGAGTTTTTCGTGAAACTGCCACACTTCTTGCTTAGCCACTAAATAAAGAATAGAAAGCTCAAGAATTTCGTAGTCAAATTTTTAAAAATCCAAATTTTTCAAATGTAACAGGACTTAAAAGAAACTTAGCAGCTGATAATTTGAAAATTATTGTTAATTGTTCCTTAGCCTAATTTCTCTATCTCATTAAGTTTTTTAGATATTAGGCCTTTTTGAAAATTTTCATGAAAAACTAGAAAATTAAATGAATCGATATCTCGAGAACTATTGAGAAATGGGTATATGCTTACTCGACATTTTTCTGTTGCATGTACATATTATCTTTTAAGTTCTGTTACATTTGAAAAATTTGACCTCAAATTCTTGAGCTTTCTATTCTTTATTTAGGGATGCTAGAAGTTTGGCGGTTTCACGAAAAACTCCTGCTTTTCAGGATCTTAACCAATATTTGTACAATGTACAAATGCAAAAAAAAGGTTTCCCTGAACGAAACCACAACACTTTAGGTTTCTTATAGGAAAGTTGGCTACAGATTACGACACGGGGGGGGGGGGGGGGGAATACCCTCCACTAATTGGATTGGTGATTCCGGGGATAATTTTTAAAATCTAGGTGAAAAATTGTGACTTTTAAGAGTTTTTTTTAACAAAATTATTAGGTTACATTTTCCCAGAAGGAGGGGGGGCGACCGGTCCCAACAGTTTTTTCTCAAATAGTTTTTTACCCTTCTTAATACTGAAAATGATCTCTCAACCGTTTATTAAATATTTATTATTTTTATGTTGTATGTATATTATGTGTTATTTTAATACAGCCAAAAATAAAATTATAAATTTTGCCGCCCCTCAAATATTGCCGCCCTGTGCCTGAGCCTGAGCACAGATTAGCACTTTCCTAAATCCGGCCCTGCCTATGCCTATAATGATGGGTAAGGTTTAAAGACAAAGCAAGACCTGGGAAAAACCAAGGTTATGACTGTCAATAGAGTCTGGTGGAGATGCATTGATGATGTCCTAAGCTCCCTCTCAGAGTAAGTTATAAGGAACTATACTCGCCCATTATACTTTGTAAATCTGAAAGCTCAGATAGGCCAACCTATGTGAGGGAAAAAATAAAACCACTAGACAACGCAATCGCCCACTAGGGGTAACCAACCACTTTGCCTCCAGACAACTTTAAAATTTCAAATTGGAGTGTATATTTTTGATAGCATATTTGGATTCAACTATGAAAAATAATAAACTTTTACATGCAATTTCAAATTGGAGTGAATATTTTTGATAGCATATTTGGATTCAACGATGAAAAATAAAAAACTTTTACATGAAACTTTTTTTTCTATCTCCAATATTTTTCCCCCTACAAGGGGGCAAAGATAGCAAAATAACCCTCCAAAAATTAAAATAGCTTCTTTTTCATTGAGTTGAAACTTTTATTGATTTTCGACTGAATTGAAATTGAATAAAAATTTTTAAGCTAGGTACTGGTGTAAAATAAAAATTAGGAAATACGAACATCCTTGGAAAAAATGTGTTGCGGGCTTAGAAGTGTAGAAAAATAAACAAAAAAACAAGGACTCTATAGTAGGTATTGCAAAAGAATATTTTAAGTTTAATGCGTTCTTTAATTAACAAAATAAAACTGCAAATCCTCAATGTCTTCAATTTAAAGAGAATAAAAATGTATAAAAATTATTTACCAACGTAAAATAATATAAACTTACGACTCTACAAGTATAATCTTTTATGGTATAACCTGAAGAAGGTTAATTGAAGCTGTAGTGCAAGGCTATACATTTATACGAGTATTTAAATTCATTTCATATTTCGATGGTAGTGAAGTGGAAGTGAATGTAGTAAGTAGTAGAATTATTTTAAAAAAATAGTTTTGAGGCGGTTGTAATGAAAAGTAAAATATTTAATAAATACTGAGACCTTACGAAGACATTGAATTTATACTGTTAACAAATTCTCTTTGATTTTAAAGTTGCTTTTGGTTCAGTTTCAGTAGTGAAGGTTGTAAAATCAGTGGACAATAAAATAGTGCGCTCGTCTTCGAGTTCGAGAATCCATTTCCATGAATTAGAAAGTTGTGTTTATCCAACGTTACCGAATTTATAACCAGATTCTTGAGGTGAGTTAAATTATTTTTGTTATTTATGTTCACTCAAATTAAATCAGTGGTATCATCTCTAAACTAGTTGTTAATATGATTAAAATAATGTGCCTCTTTACATAAAACACAATGAAACGTTACTTTTAACATAACCTTAACCTACTTAAAACTGGATATTGAATAAGGTTGGCTTGTTTCCTGTTATCTTATCTAAACTATAAGTGATATCAAGTCATTTAAAATATAATTAATAGCAATTCATGCCTGTATAGAGAATTAATTGTAAATCTGTATATGTGAGCGTTTATGGCATAGAAATGTGTATCCTCACATGAATGAACAATCATGGCATTGATTCATTTGGTTCACTGTAGAATAGCCCAATGATAAATAATGGTATTAGAATAAAGTATAAAGTGGATCCTCAGGTCCTGGCTCCAACATTTCAACACCTGAGTTTTCTTTATTGGTTCTAGATTTGCCACACAGAAAGGTTATAATAGTTATTGGCTCAGGGAGATCACAGTCATTAGTTCAGGGACCTTTTATATTGTCAAGAACAGTGGTTGGCCCTTTGTTACTACGTTTCTATGATGTTTAAATATGGGTTGAATAAAGTTTTTGGATCCACATTATCCATAGAAACCTAGATTCAATACGGATTAAATACGATACTGATCCTGATACGATACACTAAATTCTGGGATCGACTTGCATGGAAACACTTAAACTTGATCCTTACATGCGCAGAGCATGGGAGTAAGCGCACCTAACATATTTCTGTAGAAATTAGTCAAATCTGTCAAAATACGTATATCTGTAAAATTATTTATAACCTTTACCTAAAGTAACCAAGAATTTTTTTTTTTTTATTTCGTATTCAATACGAGTTTAATACTTCTCTTGGAAACTCCTAACTAGTTAAATCCCAAATCAGGATTAAATTCGTATTTAAACACGTGGAAACATAGTATGAATTGACTTGGGACAACTTCTATTGCGTATTGACATATATATGACAGATAGCTGTCACTTAATTAATTCTTACAACTTGGTTTTTTCCAACCAAGCACTGTACCTTCTGCGGGATGGTCACGGGCATGCACGATGGATAAAAATCGGTTTTAACCCGACCTGTGACATTATTTCATACTGTCCTCCAACCCGACCAGGGATCGTACACAAACCGTTTACTTATGGTCTAAACGATCCTCTGATAATCCCTAGTACTGGTTTGGATGATATGCACAGTTATGTCAACAGGAAGGCTAACGGTTAGGTTTCCTTGAATGTACTTAATACGGTACGAATTATAATCCTTAACCCGTTCAAATCTGAGTTGATTTTATTACAGTGCAATGTTAGTGCATGTGTTTAAAACCTGTCCTAAAAGATTTCTGAATGATCTGTTGGATGATACAAAAGACAGTACAAATTGGGGGGTTGTAAAGGCATGTCCACACTATGCCGATCGTATCATTCGGCTTGTGCCGATCAGCAAAGCCGAATTAGTGTGGACGTGAAAACCGAACCGAATCCAACCCGAATCGGCTCGGTCCTGATCAAAGAAAGCCGAACCAAAGTTTATAGTGTGGACATGCCGATCGGCTTCAGTCGACAGATAGTTTTCATAAAGTGAGGTTGGCACTTGTTTACTTGGGTACATACCTCCAATTCACCTCAAAAATGAGGTGAATTTGTTTTTATTCATCCGGGTAGACTTATATTTGCACTCAGATGGATTAATAAGGGTTTAGCATTAAAAAAGTGTTTTTAAATTTCCTACTCCAAAGTAAATCCCTAATCCCAAAATACATTGACTAATGGATGTTGTTACTTTTTGTTACATAAGTGTGATGTTCCTTTGTCCCAAAATACATTGGATTTAATGTCCCTTTGTCTTATTTGATTGTTAGGCTAACAGATATTGTCACTTAACATTACAGAAGTGTGATATTCCTTTGTCCCATTGTACATTGTACAAAATATTAAATTTTCTTTATTGCTACAATTTCTGAAATATATCTACATAAATATATAAAAAAATGCCATTTAATTTTACTTACGCCGAAACCATTAAAGCATCTCCTACTTCGTTATATCCTTTCAGTCAGTAACATGACTTGTTTCATATTAATGCCTCAACTCAAGTTTATCCATGTCTTTCTCTTTGAAATTGTACTTTTTTCCAAACTTCCAGATTTGATTTTATTCAAAATGAATTATGTCATTAAAAATTATTTCTTTGACTTGTCATTGTCATTTTTTGTCAATAAAAATACTTGCCCTAGGTATGTACCCAAGTAAACTCCTGCCCTATAGCACCTTATTTACTTGGGTACATACCTTCGGTATGTACCCAAGTAAACTTCTACCTCTATTACGCCTTGTTTACTTGGGTACATCCTTTTCTCTTTTCTTGTCTTAACCCTTCTTAACCCCATACAAAAGCCCCACTGCTTTTCAACATCCCGATTAAGTTTGTCTATTAATTTATTTTATTTTATTTCCAATATATGAATGGTATGTACCCAGGTAAACTTTTTCCCTATGGCACCTTATTTACTTGGGTACATACTTATTGGTTTGTACCCAAGTAAATAAGTACCGTGGGGTTCACAGACTATTTTCTACTACATTGGGGGTACTTGTGAGATAGATCTGCACCGATCAGGGCGTCCACACTACTAAAGTAATGTGGACGCCATGCCGAACTGAACGTGCCGACCGGCACAGGCCGATCGGCCTCATTCGGCATAGTGTGGATGCGCCTTAACAAACCTATTGTGTTTGGAACAGCTTTAGATATTGGTTTTTGTTAACTATTTATAAATAATTATTTTTCTAACCTCTTATTTTTCTTGTATATCTATTATGGTAAAGAGATATTTTGTCTAAAGTATAATTTTGAAGTTTTTCTGTAGGTGTGCCTATAATAATTTTCTTAAGATTTGTCTATGCTTTGTAGATCATTTTTATGTAAGTTAAATTAAGCTTTTGGCCTATGATTTTGGATATAATATTGTTCCTAAGTATGGCAGACTTATTGTGTGGTTCTAGTTGTGTGACTTAAGTTGTAGCCTTCTTTTCTAATTTTTTATTGTTACTGTTGTTAATTGCTATTGCCTTTTCAATGTCCGGAAAGAAGGGATCTGTAGGTCAGTTCTGTAATCCTAGTTATACCTAGACTGTTGTATAGGTCCATGTGTTCTTAAATATGTTAGTGATTCTGCAAAATGAATCTAATTTAATTCTGTAGTCCGTTTGTGGCCAAACACTGTCTCAAGTCCATAATGTTTTTATGTTTCACTCAAAAATATTTAATTTATTCTTGTTTATTTCTTACTATTATTATCTTGTATGTTCGTTATATTGTTAACTAGCAATATCTCTTACAGGTTTCTTATCTCTTGTCTTTTCCTTCCTTTCATAATAAAGAAATATAACTTCATAAAAAAATAGCTGTGCTATAACATTATGGATAAAGTTATTAGCCAAAGTAATGAAAAGGAAGTTATACAATAATAAATAGGTGCATAAGTGTAAGTTTTTAGTGTAAATGTAAATAAGCAATTCTAGGATACAGAGGAAGGGAGATAAGAAAAAGGAAGTGTCAGCTTGATAAGAGATAAATACTTGACAAAAATACAGCTGCCTTGGCACTTTCAATCCTACTCAACAATCATAACAAATAAGAATTCTCTAAACCTAGTATTTTTTATAGTTACTAAAATCACTTAATTTCTTTTTATTATTATTTATCAAATTCATCTTATTGGCACCACCAAAAACACTGTCTCACTTTAGAAAATTATGAAAATAAATAATTATGTTTTTGCCATGACTCTGGGCAATTAATACATAGTGGGAGACTTAATTATGTGTAATTTACTATTAGAAGGGGCATCTTGTTAAGGAAATAAATAAAAATAAAACCAAAAACACTATCTCACTAAAGAAAATTATGAAAATACATAATTTTGCTTTTACCACGACTCTGGGCCATTAATACATAGTGTGAATCATAATTAAGTGTAATTCACAATTAGAAGGGGTTTCTTGTTAAGGAAATAAATAAAACTAAAAGCAAACCCTCTCTCATCAAGACGGTAGTATTCCTGTCTTCTGTTGATTACATAGAGATTAGATTTAGTTAAATCCACATTTTTATTTTCGCATCTGATTAACAATGATACTAGATTATTACATATTTTATTTAATCCTCCAGATGTTTGGAAGGATAGTGCTTCTGAAACTACTGATAATAAAGCAATAAAAAACTAGAGGATTATTGAAAGGTTACTATATTAGAATTTTTCCCTTGGTGTCTTTGAGGAAAACGGAGTGGGGTTACTATTTTGCAAAACCTTTTATTGTTTATTTTAGTACCGCTCATATTTTAAATGTTAAAAGTTGACAAATTAAAAAAATAATGTTAATTTTATTAATAATCCAATCCAAAAAGGTACCCTTTGTATTACTTTTATAGTGTTGTGGTGGATCCTTGTAGGGTAATAAAATAAACTAAAGTTTACATGGCGACGTTTCGGCTTAACCAGCCATTTAAGCCTGTAATGTGATTTTTGTGAGGATCGTACATGAATGTGAAAAGAGAAGGTGAATATATTTAGAACGGCATCGTACTAAATACAATTATTTATCTCTCTTTTGATGGGTTAAATCATGTTTTGTCATTATGTCTTAATTTAATACCCTTCTCATCTTTCCTGAAAAAACACCTATTTGCTATCTTAGAATTATACTTTTTTTTATGTATTTTGTCTGTGAATCTTATAAGTTTCTCTTTTACCTTATATATTATGTTCAATCTGTAACAGTAAGAGCTGTAAGACTTAAATCTAGGGAAGTAGTGCAATTTATGTTTTTATCGGGTTTGTATTGTGATCGTTTGTCTGAAAATCATCAATTGGTTTATTATTTATTTATTTCTCGTTATTACATTTTGATTATATTCTACGCCTGCCTCATTTAAAATTCTTCTGATTTAGTTTGTAGTTCTACTCTGTTTTTGGGTAATTATTTATTGAACTATTTTTTTGATGTATTTGGCATTTAATTTGTTTCAATTTGACCTTCTTCTGTTTCTCTTTTTCAGGTGATTTTTTGAGATTGCTGCTCAAGGTGTTTTCTAGAAGAAGCAAGAACTCTTCTAGGATTGACATTTGTGAGTGGAGTTAAGACAAATATGAAGTGATAAAGTGTTTCAGTTGATTTTTCAATTATAAAACTTTAGTCTAATATTTATATATATATTTTAAGACATGTCTAAAATTGGTGGATATGGACAAGTGGTCATTGGTCCTCCGGGTAGTGGGAAATCAACTTATTGTAAAGAAATGACAGAACTTCTTAAGAAGATTGGAAGAAAAGTCGTACTTATAAATATAGATCCAGCCAACGATAATGTTGGGTACACTGCTGATATTGATATAGCCGAGTTAATTACTGTCGAAGATGCCATGAAACACATGAAACTTGGCCCTAATGGAGGTCTCATATATTGTATGGAATATTTGGAAAAGAATGTCGAATGGTTATTAGAAAAGATGGTGAAATCAGGTGGTAATTATTTCATCTTAGATTTTCCAGGACAGGTAGAACTGTATACACATCACAATTCTATTAAAAATGTTCTTTCTAAGATAGAATCGAAGAAAACTTCACTTTGTTGTATTCACCTTGTCGACTCACATCAGTGTAATGAACCTGGAAAATTTCTATCTACGTTACTCGTTACATTGGCTTCGATGCTACAGAGCGAACTGCCTCAAATCAACATCTTATCTAAAGTTGACCTTATGTCGAAATTTTCCGAGAGGTTACCTTTTTCTCTCGAATACTACACAGAAGTTCTTGATCTAAACTACATACTAGACTGTCTTTCAGACGATCCCTTTACTGCCAGGTATAAAAAACTTAATGCAGCTGTGGTCTCCCTTGTCGAAGATTATGGCATTGTTTCTTTTCTTCCTCTAGATGTCAAAGATAATAGGATGTTATTAAATGTGAAAAATGCGATCGATAAAGCAAACGGATATATATACAGTATAAATGAGGAGAAAAACATACAATCCCTCTTAGCCTGCGCTGTCAGAGCTCAGTTTGACCATGAAAGAATAGGAGTAGACAGAGATCTATACACGCAACAAGACACTCAAGAAATGGAGTCATAGTTATTTTTCAATGTAATTTAATATGTTAATTTAAATTCTTTTGAAACAAGGATTATACTATTTTAGAAAAACAGCCATAGGCTCTAATTTTTTATTCAACTTTCTATTTATTATTTCTGTAATCTTGAATTACTTTTTTCTTCTATTGAACATATGTTTTATTTTTGTTATTTACAAAAAATATTGTAATTAATAAATTATATTATAATATGATATGTTTGTATTATGTCCATGGAAATCAGCTTTTGTTTGTATGAAGAAACCCATTTAATAAATAAAATCACTAAAGCCGTGTCTAGACTGCCGAACTGAGCAGGGGGAACGAGCCGAGCAAAAGTCTAGCGCATGCCCAGGCTAAAGTGCGCCTGCGCTTCTCACTCTAGACATGTGCAGAGACCAATGCTCGGCATGTTTCCCATGTTTGGATCGGCAGTCTGGACATGGCTTAAAGTTAATTGGTTAAAAGTTAGCAGGTTTTTGTGGTGTTTAATTCAAGGAGCAAATTATTAGGATTATTACATAAATCAATTGTCGGAATGAATAAAAAAAAAAAAATACGGAAATCCATAAGATATGGATTAAACCATAAAACAATTTCAGAAAAGTTTTTACTAATTTAAAAAAAATAACACCAAATAATTAATTAATTTGATTGGTTAGGTTAAGTTATTAAATCGGACCTAAATTACAATTCCAAATCCTACGGAAAATCAGATATTGGCTAAACCTCACAATACATACTTGAAATAGTAGAATTTTTCATTACAAAAGAAGTTGTTTTACCAATCCCATCAAAATCTTACTTCCATAGCCCTATAACCAATAATTTTCAAACAAGACGAATTAAATAATCCTAATATTTTTACACTTGCCTCTTGCCCCCAATAAATGTAAAAAGAACATATTATTGAAGCGAGCGTAAGCGAGCTTCAACGAAATATGCATCTTGTCTGTCTGTCTGTCTGTCTGTGTGTCTGAAATGTACGACGATAACTTGAGTAAAAGTTGACCGATTTTGATGAAATTTGGTACACATGTTCATTTTATCAATGCTCAGGACGAGTTCGTTGGACAGCTTGATCCGTCCAAGAGTTCGCGCGCAATGCTCACGTAAACGTGAGCTTCAAATTTAAAATTGGAATTTCAGAACGGGAAAAAATTCTATCATCACCTATTCGATGAGACGAACATTTTTTTGAAATAACATTTTTTTTAGTAAAACCAACAGTGACACCGCTAGGAATTAATAAAGATCGCTAAAACTATTAAAGCGGACCTAAACGTTTAAAATAGAGAAAACAACCTTTTTACCGATATCTTACGTTCTAACAAAACGATTTTAATAAAACTTCATATACATCGTCTAAAGTACGATTGAAACAAGTACGTAAAATTTCAACTTGATACAAGCAGTAGTATTTGAGTAATGAAGTGATACATTTTATAATAATTGAAAAGGAGATGTGTGGTTAGAGGAATAGTAAGAATGCAGGGTGGTTCCCTTACTACTAGCCGCTGTTCTACTACTATACCCATTATCTATCAACTCATTATGATTCATGATTATCTAATTTTTCAATATTCATTCCGTATTTATTACTATACGCTCGCTTCAATGATAGAGCCACGCGATGCCTAGTATAAATTACATTTAAATTTATATAAACCAGATCAACACTATAAATAATAAAACTTACACAAAGAACCTCAGCTCTCACTACTTCTCTTCTATATTATTAATAACCTATTTAAATACCTTGCTCTCCTAATATTTGCGATATCTTTAATATTAAATACAGGATAATATCTTATTGCTGTTCATTACTATTGTCCAGCTAATGTGGGCACTTCTTTAGATTGTTACTCCCCTTATAATGAAAACAGAGGGGGAGTAACAATCTAAAGAAGGTGCATGGAATGTTCATCTTTAGTCTGTTACTCCCTTTATATAAACAAAGAGTGATATTCCTTTGTCTCAAAGTACATTGGACTAAAAATCACTTCTCTTAATAGTTATTTTGTTAGACATTTACATTCCTAAAACACATAGGGGAGTAACAATCCAAAGAAGTACCCTAATGTGTTCATTTGCCTGTTGTAACCTACCATGGTAAAATATTTTTAAACATCCCTTTAAAATGTCCTCTTAAAGAAGTACCACCTGCTTAAGATCTCTCTTTAATGCCAGTATATTAGGCGGGTCTCCTGATCCTGACATGTTTATTATAAGTTTATAACAAAATATGGTATTTTGTGACTTGTGCTTGCATTACCCCCACTCTGTACTTTCTATTCTAACTCTAACTAATTACATATACATATTCTGCTAACTCCGTTAATAAAATTATAGCTAAAACCATGTTTATTACTTTTACTTACTACTTAATTACTTTACTTTTTGACTGCTACCCTGAAATTTATTTAAATAATTAATATGCGGCGTATGAAACATTTCTTAAAAACCTTCCTTATTTACCTGCCTTGAACTTAAAATATAAGGTACAGTACAAGGCTGACCTAATCAAATAAATTTTCCTTTTGACACAGTACAAAATCTATGCAAAGACTAAATAAGAAAGTAAGTCCAAAAGAAAAGTCTAGGTCTAGAACTAGATAATGAATAGATATCAGATATCAGAGAATCATTTAGAGTGAGAGAATAAAAAATAAAAGTGCAAATCATGACCACAGTGATTGGTGAAATATTAGGGATGCATGACACAGTATGTCGCAAACCAAAAAATCTCTAAAATCCATTACTCAGCAAACACTATTTATGACTATTCTAATATGTTCACAAAAATATACATTTATTTATTTTTAAAACATAATACTATGTATTTTTTTATAGAGATTAATCATAACAAAACAAAAAACTCTTAATGAGATTTTTCATTTGTTTATAAGAAATAGTAGATATACTATTTTTTTTAAATAAATTAAATTCTCATTAAGAGTTTTTTTGTTTTGTTATGATTAATCTCTATAAGAACAATAATAATTAATCAATTATTTATCATTTTTAGATGTTTACAAATAAAGATCTATACTATACTTTTTAGTTAGGTACCATTGAATGGGGGGAAATAATATATGTCCCGTAGATTTTACAGGGTTAATTATAGACTTATTAGCGTATTCCAACCTTCTTGATACCGCCCTATAAGTTTCTCGTCCCTACCGTGAATTATCGTGTATTGCCCGATATAGCTTAAAATAAGAATAAGAGCTTTCACATATAAAATCGTCGCTATCGCATTTGACGGCGACGAATGTGTTGTAGGTATAAGTACATGGTATGCAGTCAACCCTGATGGTTTTTGAAACGGGCTTTAACTCAATATTTCCGAGGCATTTGTTTATTTAAAAGAGGAATGTTGGCAATTTACAATACATTAATACATACCCAAAAAAATAATTAAGAAACAAAAATAACGTCAAAATAGCACTTAAATTAAGTTCTCCATCTTCCCTGCAGTGCTTGGTTAATGAAGTTAATCATCACTCTTTTCAAATTTTTGGCTTGAAATCTTTGAATATTTTCAAATTTATAGGCTTGTCAAGAAACGCTTTTCCCAGGTAGCCCACGGATAAGAACAACACTAGGGCAGATCAGGATAGCGTGCCGGCTATGGAATGTCACCCTTGGAGCGAGGAACTTAATACGGGGAAATGATCTTGTTTGAGTTGGGCCATAGACGCACGTGAAGTGTGTATCCTGCTGAAACAAAATCCTCCTTAGAGGAAAACGGAGTTGACGTTACTAAGAGAATATGGATACACGGATCATCGTTACGTTAGCACTCGGAATTACGGTACAGGGTACGGTTCGGTATAACAAATAACAATTACGGTAACAGTACGGCCGTTCTCCTAAAAATATGGCTTTGCCACAGCTGATTTACATACAGTCCAGGCGGTAACCCTTTCGCTGTGAAGAGGCCGTTGATAAAGTTCTTATGGGTTTTTTGGGGCCCAATATCAGAAATTTTGTTTATCAACTCAACAGTTCCTGCGAAAGAATATTAAAAATAAATTCATGCGATCTTTCGCTAAAACTTAGACAGAGTGGTGAAAAACTACGCAAACAAACTTGAGTATTGCGGGAAAAATTAAGGTCGTAATTTTTTAATTTAATGCTATTTTTATTTTTTAACTTTTTGGTATGTATTGTAAATTGCCACTATTCCTCTTTTAAATATTCACCGAGTTAGTTAGGGCCTGTACAGTTGGCTGATTTAAAAAACGGAGCACACTGATAATGTTATTACGGTGGCTTGCATTGCTTTAATCTTTTTTTGACTGTCTATTTTTAATTATATCAGTTTTATATTATAAACACCAATTAAATTATAGTATGTATAAATAGTAAAATTGAAAAAGAAGAAAACAAAAATTTATCTACAGATGACAGATGGTATTGATCCTTGTCATCTGTTTTTTTACCGCATCCTTAGAATTCACAAAAGTGCTCTTTTAAGTTGAAGAAGATATTCTATTTTTTTTAAATACACAATAAAAAGAGATGGATAATTCAAAGAAACTCTCCCCCCCCCCCCCCC
>KZ651282.1:312366-338233 GCA_001010745.2 Gerris buenoi
CCCCCCTTACCTTATGAGTTGCGCCCCCAAACCTCTTGCGCCCCTGGGCACGTGCCCATCGTGCCCCTATAGTTAAATCGGCCTTGGTAGGTTTATGTATAATTCCTGAAATAATCTTAGCGGGCTGGCGACCCTTTGTCGGAAGTTAAAAGGAAAGAGATAAATGGTTCTAAGAAGTCTAATTTCTCCTCGTTGCAATACCTTTTTAGTTTGTCACTTTATTTTTATCAATCTTCTAAGAAGTATTCGTTATTTTATCTTTACCTAATAATATTATTTTTTCTTATTAATTTTAAAATAATATGTCTATTTTACAAATCTATGAATTTGTATTCCATTTTAACTTGCAAGTATAGTATGTAATGTATATGTTTTTTAATTTCATATTTTTCTAAAGATATCTCTGTAAAATTTCAATGATTTTTTGTGACCCTAAAACATATTTGTCAGGACCCTCTTTAGGGTAGTGGGTCATTTTCAAAAACACACTGGGGACTTTAACTGGGACACTTTCACTGTCCGCGAGTTAAAAAAATTCATTACTTGCACTCCTCGTAATTAAAAAATCTACAACACCATATAAATATTTTTATAGATTAAATTCGTCATTGCGGTGTGCTCAGATTCTTGAATATCTTTTTTAGGGAGGAGAAATTTCAATACATAATATATAAAAAGGTCACGATAGTTTCGGTCCAGCCCCATTTTACCTTACTTACCATGCACAAAATTGTCCTAAAAAAAATGTTTCTTTGACTTTCTAACTATGTGCCTAGATAGGAAATATAATGTAGTTTGTGATAGTAAATACATATAACTTATTTCTTATTTCGGAGTAATTGGTCAAAAAATTAATAAAAAGGCTTGTCCCAGAAATCGGTCACGATAGTTACGTCACAATAGTTACCAAGATTTGGCTGCCCTGTTTGACTGAGGGCGGGATTTCAGTGTTTTACAGTTGACAGAATCATTCCTTTATAACCCAAAGTTCGTCTCCACGTTTTCTGATGTAAGCCTCGGTCACAAAAAAATTCTCTTCAAAAATCATAGGGTGTATGTTTATTAAAAGTCACAATAGTTACCTTTATTTTTTAGTACTTTAAATTGCATTTAAAGCTTTTTAATATTTTTTTGGGAATACCTCAGTAGTATACATAAAACTTATGCTTTCCTTTGATAGCATTAATACATTAGGGCGGCTTGGCCGCCATGTTTTAGTTTATATGTCACGATAGTTACTTCTACTCATGTTGAATAGATGTTCAGCGTCAAAATAAAGCACTAGTTATTGGCTCAGAATTGTCAAATAGTCACTTATTTTTAATATGTCCCTTTAATTATTTTATCATTCCTAAATTTAGAGGAACATGATATTTGTCACGATAGTTACCCAAGAATTTAAAAAAAAAAAATTAATTAAAGGAACATGAACGGTAACTATCGTGACAAAATTATAATTAATTAATTTTTTGACAAATTAAAATCAATGTAAAAAATGTCATTAGTAGACATATTTTAATATTGGTTTGAGTCTGAGTGATGATCTCCAGGTGGTAAATATCATTTTGCAAATCGGTAAGGTGAAGAAAATCCCGGTAACTATTGTGACTAAAAAACTTGACTTTTTTTATTTAAAAATTGTTAAAAAATAGTAAAACTTAAAAATTCCGCGACCCACCTACATATTCTTGTTGTATAGATGTTCAGCTTCAAAATAAAGCACTAGCTGAATCAAAATCTGAAAAATAAATTTTGGGCATGAAGGTTTGCTCAGAATTGTCAAAATGTCACTTTTTTTAAAAAATGACCCTAGTGACCTGTAACCATTGGGTTAGGAAGCGCTGTTATAAACTTATCAAAATGTTTGTTCTCAAACTCATTTTACTGATAATAATCAGTTTGTTTTTGTTTTTTTTTTTTAAATTCTTATCAAGAAAATTAAATGTTTAAAGGTTTTGGTTTTAGTGTTTAGAGATGAATTATTGTTGTGTTAATAGTTGTAATAATGTGTTCATTAGGAACAAATGTATAATATTGTTTAAATGTAACAATAATTGTTGTTATCAGATATAGATTTTAATGGCCTCGTGATGCTTCAATAAGAAGTTCAAATAATAAGAAGTTAAAGTATATTAATATATCACCCTTAAGTAAATAGTAAATCCCTAACGAATTCGAATAAATATGCTCTATTGATCGTATATTTTTAGAGCATCCTTAGCAACTACTCGTCCGATTTTAATGAAATTTATATGGTTCGCCATAATTAGCCCATCGTTGACCCTATTCAAGTTTCAACTTTTTTGCGCTCATTGTTACTCCACACATTTTATTTTCGCATTTATCGTCTAAAGTATTTATTTGATGTGTATAAAATTTAGATGGGTTTGTTGAAAATAGCCCGCATATAGCCCCAGATTCATTTCAACCGTCTCGCTCTTTAAATTTTGTTGTGGTACTTTTTTCATTCATGTAGAAAATCAAACCAATTTTTATTTTTTTTTTTTTTAAATAATTAATATACAGTTTGTCCCCAGTTCGAGTTACCTATAGGTGTAAATAACAAAAACATTTCACTTTGCGCGAAAAAGTTGCTCTTTATAATAATTTTTGCTTGTTTTGAAATAAAGAATTATCATTATCATATCAAAAATTTCGTACTATGTAAACTGCACCCAAAAATTACAATTTACAAAAATAGAATAGAGTTAAGTGGGGTTATGTTTGATTTTTCGAAAAACGTTATAAAATTATTTATTTAATATTTTAAGGTAATTTATGTAATAAAAAAGTGAAAAAAAAAAAACAACANCCATTTTGTTTTTTTATTATTATTATTTTGGTTTCTGTATTCTTCACCTTAGTTATTTCTATGTGCAAAATTTGGGGAAGATTGAATGACGGGAAGTGGTTCAAAATTGGGGTAATAGGTGTGCGATGAAACTTACAAAGCAAAGTAATATAAGACCAGTCAAAATCAAGGTGAAAATGAAATAATTTTGATAATAATAGGTTGTAAAATTGCATAAAATTTACGATAATAGACGCGAGAAACCCATGTGCCACACTAATTGGCAGACTATTTTTTAAGTAAATGCGTTATTCATGTTGTTCTCTCTCTCCCTTATTCTATTTTACATAGTTTTTATTAGCTTGCTTTCTTGTTTGTTTGTATGTGTGTCAGTGTGTCCGGTACACAAATCTTTTTATATTTATTTTAACTAACATCCTGACTAAGTACAAAGCTAAAACTTGTGCAGATTATTTATTTCCGATGACAGTACAATAATCAGTAATTAGATTTACTAAATTTCTTAAATATTTAGGCGGTCAAAATGGTCGACAAATTTTTCCGACTTCTTAAATTATCTATGTGTGTGCTGAAAGCTCTCATACTTGGCAACAATTGACTTTCTTGTTTACGTGTAGTAATAATACTAGCCCATAAAAACCAAGATTTTATTATAAATCCTTTATATTTTTACATTTTAGTTCTGAGGGAAAATATTGGAATTAATTTATTTCAATTTTAAATAATTATTTAAAATGATTTAATTAGTAACATATATTAATTAATTAAAATGTTAAAATGATTTTGTACTGGTAGAGAGTCGATATGCCAAGTTTCAGCTCGATTGGATGACTGAAAGAGAGTTAACTCGCCCTCTCAAGATTTTGTATTCCAATATTAAATTTTTATTTAATTTTAATTATTTTTTTTAATTTAATTAATCCATTCATTTTGAAAAAGATAATTTTTTAAAATTTTAAAAATCATCAATTAATTTGTTAAAATGTTTTTATATTGGTAGAGAGTCTATGTGCCAAGTTTTAGCTCGATTGGATAAGTAGTAAGTAGAAGAGGGTTAACTAGCCTTCCAAAGATTTTGACGCCAGGCACCCACCCACCCAGGCACAAAAGTGAAAATATAAAGGATTTAAAAATTAAGTATTATGGTAGTGCAATCATTTAACCGAATCTCCTCTTCCAGCGAATAAAAGCCAGCAGAACTTAGTGTATATGAGCGGGAATTGACGTTAATATAATAAGTGGTTCACCTTTAAAAGGTGGGTTCATAAAATGCATTTTTATGTGCGTTTGGGGTGTATTATATTGATATAAAAAATGTTAACATTATGCATATTCATGTTCATGATACGTGAAGGATTCTCAGTCTCCCTACCTCCCCATCCCCACCCCACCTTTTCTTCCTTTCTT
The DNA here is from genome assembly GCA_001010745.2 of Gerris buenoi. Taxonomy (NCBI): domain Eukaryota; kingdom Metazoa; phylum Arthropoda; class Insecta; order Hemiptera; family Gerridae; genus Gerris; species Gerris buenoi. The sequence goes on from KZ651282.1 coordinate 316,586, forward strand.
GTGGACTTGCGCAGTATGCCGCTCCGTTAGGTTACAAACAAGAAAGTTGGTTGTTGGTTCCAATTCCAAAATTCCGAGTTCCAAACCTTTCTTCCTCTGAGTTCCAAACCAACTTTTATCGCGTCATGTTATGACAGCCTGATTCTTCTGAAGCGGGTAAAAAACGTAAGAGAAAATAGCTTCAAATATTTCAATTGCATATTTACTTTAACTTCTGATTACGAAAGTTATTGTAATTTTGTGTTTAAGTGTTATTAGAATTAGAGTGCTCAAAAAAGTCAAATGTTTGCGCGCATGAAAGGTTTAATTGTTTCTTATTTGTGCATTGTTAAATATAAACGTCAATAGCGGGGATTTGTGACTTTAGTTAATTTTTTGTATAAATTTCAATAGTTAAGTATAGACTTTTCATACTCCTTTTTACAGTAGTTGGGTAGGCGATGTGGAGTTTTTAAATACTTTTTTGTTCTTCGCCCCCCCCCCCCCCTCGGGTTAGTTGTTAGAGTTGTAATATAAGTGATGTAAAGTGGTCAGAATTCGATTCCCCGTGTTTATTTTTATTCAATATCTTAGAAACTATGTTTCTCGGTATAACGACTTAATTGGAGTGTCAATCGGCTACATTTTAGAATGTTTTTAATCTAAATCATTCGATTTCAAGTTATGTTTATTTATGGAAGATATTGCCCCTAAATTAAGATATAAAATTAATTTCGCCTCTGTCAAATCTGTTAAGTAGATCTAGGGCCCCTTACGCTATTAGATTGAGGACCTTATGCTTTATAACGTGTAAATACATCAACATTTATTTTATCTTTTTAGTGGCATATTTATTTTTTTTCGTGAAAGTTTATTGTGTTATCGGACCGACAATTTTCTTTATCATTGGTAACACTGTTTCGTTTTTGGTTTTTTTTTTGCGAGATAGTTTCTTAAGGTTGGCACCACCTGTTTAGCGCGTCCTCCTCCTCGTGCTAAATGTTATTTTTCTAAGCATCGCATTTGATTGTTTGTCGCTGCAGGTGTTACATCGTCTTCGGGTGAGTCCTTTTGATAATTTATCATTTGTCTTAGGTAGCTTACATTGCAGAATTAATTAATTATTCGTTAATTGTTGATTATTCGAAGCCCGAGGTGTGCATTTCGAATAGGTCTGTTTTATTTTCCGAAAATTTTAACTTTTTAAAACTTGTTGGTTGCTAAGATTCTTGTTTTCCTTCAAAGATTAGAGTCCGAGTTTTGATTGGTGTTAGTTGTTTTGTTTTTCTATAATATTGCTGTTATACGATTATTATCTTTCAATTATTTAACCAGCTTATATTTATTTAGTATTGCTAAAATTTTGGGTCGAATAAGGTGATGCGAAATTTCTTTATTAATCTAATATGGAGTTAGTTTAATGTTATTTTTAATTTAAATGATTTTTAATTATTATAACAAGTAAATCTTCTTAATGGGCGATAACATCTTATATTTAGGTTATGAATTACATTTCTAATTGATGTTTAGTTATTTAATGATAGGAATTGTTATATCTTCTAGTCTAAATGTTTCAAACACAGACATTTAACTTGTGTTTGAATACCTCGGTGTGTGTTACCCACAAGTTAAAGCTCTATAACCCTCATATAACCTTCCATTTGCATACTAAAACCCCATAGTTTTTATTGATTAATATATTGTATTAATTCACTGTTAATCAGTCATAAATTAGTGCTTTACTTCTTATTGAATGTACTATATATCCAAGTGTGTTAGTACTGTTGTAATTTGTATTTTCAATTAATTCATGATCTAAAGATTGTACTAAATGAAGTAAGTCTTAGGGATATGTAATTTAGAATTTTGTTAATTGTACGGTTTATATTACTACGTTCACACTTTGTTTTGGAAGTGTTTTCGAAAATGATCCGCTTGTTAAAAACGCTGTGTGAATGGAGGATTACAAATCGGATCAATTCAAATCTGGTTTACGATCAATACGTGATTGGAACGGTGGATCGTATTCATAATGCTCTTATGAACAGGTCAAGGAGGGGGGTCAAGATATCAGGTTATTTTATTCTTTTCCACATTTTAGTTTGTTTGTTTGTTTTTCGTAGCATCTTTATTAAACTACAAAAACGTTTTTAAACAGAATTTAACACTATGAAGAATCTGTAAAAACTTTGTAAATATAATGTAAAAATTTGCGGGAATAAAAGGTAACATTAAGTAAGGTTATACTCGTGACGTTCCTGTCATGAGATAGGAAAAAACATTAATTTTGATCACATGTATTTTTAGTTGTGTAAACATGTTTGTAATGATGTGTGAACATAGTCGGTAGATGGCTTCATTTTGAGAAATGTTATGAATAGAGGTGGTTCCTTTTTGGGTTCTTAGAAAAAATTAAATAACTTTATTCATTCTATTTCGGCCATGTTCCGGCCTGGGCCATTTTTCAAGCCTAAAAATCTACGTAGGTATATTTAATTAGTGTAACTATTATAAAGTACATTAACACAAATCAAGAAGGATAATATACGTTAATTTACCTTATGATTTCAAAATTGAGGTAAGTGTTGTCAATTTCATTGTACAGGAACTCTTAAAGTTTCCATCATCTAGTAATTAAATACACTTACTATCGTATAAACTTAAATTCTCCTAAAATGATAAAACAATAACAATAAGTAACAACTAATAACAATTTGGTTACATGAATCTCTAATATTTAGTTATAATATGTTAAAAAATCGTTATCATTGTTCTTGTTTTATCATTTTACCAGAGTTTACATTCATAAGACAGTAGGTGGTATTTATTACTAGATAGCGGACCCTAAGAGTTCTTAATATAATGTCATTTGACTTCACTCGCCTCAATTGTGTAATTATAAGGTAAATTAACATATCTGGTTTCCTTCTTGATGTGTGTTAATACACTTTATTGTAGTTAAACTGACTAAACATAGGTACATTTTTAGGCTTGAAAATGGCCGGTCAGGCTGAAAAGTTGATGATATAGAATGAATAATTGAAGTAATTTAATTTTTTTTCATGAATCCTTAAAGAATCCACAACTAGACATCAAAGGGGCTTCACACCTTACGATTATCTGCAAGTGTTTTCTAATAAAATCTACAAAATCGTTGAGAACTGTCTCTGCTTTGGGTTCAAAACATTAGAATTAAAAAAATCTGACACTGTCTCCTCTTGAAGATTAAGATTTATTTGATTGTTTGGGTAAAGGCAGATGAGGAAGATAATTCAATAAATAAATGTGTTGCATGCTTAGATAACAGCAATGTAGCATATGTTATTTCAGTGTGCATTGCATTGTCACTTAAATACAATTTCTATCTTACCAAGCAATGTGGACTGTCCCATGTGCTAGCACTCTGCCTTAATTTTTTCAATAGTTGTTGCTTAAGTCATCACTTATCGGTAATTAGATTAAGGCTAGGGCTAGGCGCACACTGGCCACAAAACAGTCTGCAGACTGTTTTGTCCCTAGTGTGCAGCTGATATAAATGCTCTTGCACATCTGAAATTAAGAGTATAGCTATATTCTAATAGTGCTATGTTCATAGTGCTCTGTGATTGTTAAATCATTGGGATTCAAGAAAATTTCCGTTTTCATTGGAGGAATTTCTTAATGCTATTAATTTTATTTAATATTTGCACTTTTGATCTAAGTTTATAACAATAATTTTTTCCTACAGTTGACCGATAAAGTGGTTGTTATCACACTCAAAATAGTAAGCAAAACAGAAGATTCCTGCACTTACTACTTTACCGCACTCGTTTTACTTTACCGCACTCCAGTGTTCCAACTTACGAACATAAAGAACTTAAATCTAAACAAAGATTTAATAATCTAAATTATAATTATAATAACAATGACAACTAATGGTTATTTTTTGACTAACTTCATGATTTAAACAATATATATCAAATATAAAAATGTTGAAGTATGCAAAGTGAAGATAAAAAATCTAAAATAAAGAATGAAATGTGATGAGTAAGGGTTATTATGAGAAATAAGTTTGCAAAAAATAAACAGATACAACGGTTTACTTGATATTGTTAAACCTTTTATACATGTTAACAAACACTATTATTTTAAATTTATTTACAGATTAAAAACTAACTGTAGGAAAAATGTAATGTGCAACTTCAGCTTTAAGTGTCTTTGCTGCACTCGAGAAACCTTTCCGCCTGAGCCGAAGGCGAGGGCGTAAATATTTCTCTCAAGTGCAGCAAAGACACTTTAAGCTCAAGTTGCACAAATAACTATTATTTTATCCTTATTTATTTTTGAACAGATCAGTTAAACTTAAGTAAGTAAGGGTCCAGCTTTTATTTTGCTTCATTCACTCTTCTACATATTAAATCATATTGTCTGCTATTTCAAAAAATAAGGCTGTTAACTTACGTTGACTACATGAGTGATTCTGTGAGGAGTGTCCAAAACCCTTTTCACAACTATTTTGAAAACTATAAACGCACTGACTACTTCAGTCTGTCAAAAACGAGAGTTTGTGGGTTGACAGTGCATGAAAAACTAGCAAATGGGGTGGGGAGCCGATGAAAGCTCGAGATTTTCCCGGACAAAAGGTTGGGCCAACTAAGCTCATATAAATGTCTCTAGTGGAGGGGTGGTTGGCCAATCTGTGTGTCACTCAATTTCCTGTGCTGTCAACGCACTTACTTTCATTTGGGACATACTGTAGTTATAGTTAAATCACACCTATTGCGCATGTCTCTAGGTCCTATTTTTCAATTCAATACCCGTTTCCATGCTGTTTTTTCAAATCAAAACCAAACATTTGGTGTTGAACTCAAAACTTTTTAAATCACCGTTTCCAAGGGGTTTTGAAGAACCAAAGCTGTCTTAAAAACCGTTTTGAAAACTCATGGAAACTATATTAACTTATAGGTTTGTTCCAACCACCAGATTTGACTCAGTTTCAAATCAGATTTTTATCAGATTTTTTAATAGAATGCTCCTGAACTCCAACCAAACTGTTTGATGTGGTAGGGGTTTGACACTGTTACCAGGTGTCTTAGAATAATTAGAAGTGCAAAATCAAGACAAAGCGGAGCTTTTCTGTTTACTCAAACTACTAGTTCTTGCCTCCCAATGCTGGCTGGTCCAATACTGATTTGTGATCCTATCATAGCCTAGTTGGAATAACCGACTTCTAGTCAGAGTTTGAGTTTGGGCTTGTTCCTCATGTGTGGTTGGAATAATCCTAATATCTGTACATTACAATCCTGATTTTAAAAGTACTTTTCCAACACCTATGCATATATTGCTCTGCAGTATATTCATAGATCTTTGTTGCTGTCTTATAATTATGTTACCTACTGTTGTTATTTTAAGTTAATAAAACCACAGTGGTTATCATTATCATTCTGCTCTTGCATGTTAATTATTTTTCTTCTTTTTTTGTTTCTAATAGGTCGTAAAGAATGGCTGACCAGGGCAGATCGCAAGGGCGTTCAAGGGGAAGAGCAAAGGCGAAAGTTGCTACTCCAACTGCTTCTTCTACTGCTGCAGCCCAGGCTGCTACAGCAGCCAGAGCCCAACCCCAACAAGCTCCTCCTCAGCAAGCACCTCAGCAAGTTCCACCTCAGGTTACTCTTTTACTATAATTCTTCACATTGAATGGATTTTGATTGTGTGAGTTGAATGAGACACCCCCTATTTTTTATGTAGATTAATTCTCTTTTGTACTGGGAGTTATGCACTTACAAATCATTGTCACCAACCCCCTTTTTTTGTAATTAAAAGGGACATCAATTCCTTGTTACGAAAAATTAATTGTACTAATTTTTTGAAATTTGTTCGGTTTATAGCATGACCGATATTTACTCAAAATTTTGTTCCATACATAACACTGTGATGAATGCCCATGTCACACGATGTATAAATTATGTACCCATTGATTTTGTTAAGACTATTTCCTGTGGTGGTGACTTGAGACTTGTGAGTTAAATCAACCGAACAATCATTCAAAATTCGTCTACCCTTGTAAGTTTAATTATTGACAATCTTGCAGCAAACCAAACCATGTTAATCCCGACCTCATCAATTTACTCTCAAATCAATCAATAATCTGTAGAGACAAACCACCTATATGTGAATCGAGTATCTATCAATGTCTCACTATTTTGAATAAAAAATAAACCTCACCTTAAAGTTATACAAATAGAATCACAATTCAAAATTGCAAGCATTACAGAAGATAATACGAAATTCCACCATATTTTATTAGCTTTAGAAATAGAAATTTTAGACTATCAATCTCAGAGGGTATTTATTTGGAATATAAGTCCTTTTTAAATAGATTCTTTTTATACATTAAAGTTATCTAGAATCTATTTAAACAGGAATTTTATCCCAAATAAATACCCTCTTCTGAGATTGAAATTCTAAAGAAGTCCACATTACCTTTTTACAATTTTAAGACTATGTTTTGGACATTTGTTGCCTCCCCACCATGAGATGGAACATACAAAACACTAGGAAAGTGCATTATCAATTCATTAGTAGTTTCTAATGAAAGGAGGATTCGCCAACTTTTGACAAGCATAGAACTTGAGGATGATAAACCAAGTCTACTACTTAAACGTATGCGGGAGCTTGCTGGTTGCTTTCATACTGGTTACAGAGATGGCTTTCTCGAGCAAGCGATTCTTTCTGTTAGTGATGAGACCGACCTACCACAAATTCATAAATAAGTTAATTAAATATTTTGATTTGTTTAGGCATGGACAAACTTGAATTTCTTTCTAAATTCTAAATCCTTCAAGATCATCTCCCAAAACAACAAGAATTTTCAGTAAAAGCCTGATTTGTTAATTCTATGATGTTTGTTATAGCTTCATGGACGTGCTACAACTAGGGGTCCTGCTCCTGGGCCAACTAGAAGGCAAGATGCAGGTGATGCGACTGCAGCTGTCACCTCTGGGATGCAATCTATGAATGTTAAAGATGAACGTAAGTTAGAGTTTTGTAATTTCATTATAAAACAATACTTTTCCTATTGGACTTCTTATTGGAGTAGTTGGGTCATTTAGGGTGTAATAATTAAAAATTTTCCTTTTCAATTATGGCTATATTTCGACCTGATCTTGGTCATCTTCAGGCCTAAAACATCGAAACATCGTACACATGAGATTTACTTAACAAGTTTACATGATTAATATGTTAAAAGGTACATTAACTAATACATTACGTGTTTTTTATTGTAAGTAATATCAAATAAAAATAAAAATATAACTCAAAAAAATAAAAATAAATATCACCTGTGGTAATATCACAGGTGATATTAACTGTTTCCAACTTTGTACCAAAAAATCTGTTTTTACTTTTTCAATCTAGGTAAGATGTTGTATATATTATTTTTATTTTATTTTTTTTTTTTATTTGATATTACTTACAATAAAAAACACGTAATGTATTAGTTAATGTACCTTTTAACATATTAATCATGTAAACTTGTTAAGTAAATCTCATGTGTACGATGTTTCGATGTTTTAGGCCTGAAGATGACCAAGATCAGGTCGAAATATAGCCATAATTGAAAAGGAAAATTTTTAATTATTACACCCTAAATGACCCAACTACTCCAATAAGAAGTGTTATAAATTAGGGACAAGTAGAAAGAAAACTCAAATACTTTTCCTACTATTAGTAGTGAGGAAAAGTAAAAAGGGTTAGTTTTAGATTTATTGTCACATTTTTTGTGTATTAATAATTGGTTGTTTTTTTTACAGCCGCTCAAATGGGAAGAGGAGCGATGCGAGGAAGGAGAGAGATAGCTCCTGCTCTTCGCACTAGACCTCCAAGTGCCACAGTAAAAACTGGTTCGTCTTTTATTTTATAATATTTTAAATAATATATATATATTTTTTTTTTTTTCCGTTAAAATAAATCTTAAGGCAATAAAGGATTTTTTTGTACGAATTTGTGATTGTAACTGTCTTTTAAGAATAGAAGTGCAGTAGACATCACTTAACACTTTAGGACCCAATCAAGATAACATTAACCGATTGATAAGAATAAGCTAAAGTTACTAAAGGAGGAAATAAACTCAAAACAAAATTATAAACAAGACTGTGTCTATTTCCTTTTTTGCCGAATGATTTAATATATTCTAAATAATAAAAATCTATTTTTGTTCAGGTACTTATGGTGAACCGGTTTCCTTGAAGTGTAATTACTTCCCTCTGTTAACTCAGACTGACTGGTGCCTTTATCAGTACAGGGTTGATTTTGACCCTGACGAAGAGCGTACTGGAATAAGAAAGAAGCTGCTAGCCGTTCATAAGGATAAGTTTGGCGGTTATTTGTTTGATGGCTCCACAATGTGGACTACTTACCTATTGAGATCAGATGTAAGTTTTTAAGTGGTCTGACTGTTTAATTGATTGAGTTTACCTTGATAGTAATATTGATACCATTTAGCAGTCTGTTGGACATCGTTTTTGGAAAGCTAAAAAATAGTTTTGCAGGATGCATGACACAGGTGCTATGCTCATTTTGATTTATAATATATTTTTATATTAATTGTACTGTTAGGGAATGTCCTGTATAAGGAATTTGCAAAATCGTGTAACAATATTCCAATTTCATATTTTGAATGTTGTTGAATTTTTGTATTTATTCAGATTCATGTGCTAAAAAAAAAAGCAAAAGACTTAAAATAATGTGTTATTCATTTCTTGTTGAGTTGTTATTATAGTAGGGTAATATTATTATAAGCTACACTTATGAAGCCCTACATGCTACATTGTGTCATGTTTTATAACAAGGCTTATGTTAGAATCTTTATTATCTTTCTGTCGTCCCAAAATTTTTGATGTCACAGTTTTGTTGGATTATTTATCTTTCAGAGTTAATCAAAATGTGGTTACTCAGTAAGCTTGAAAATGATCCTAGGAAGAGTAAAAATGTATCCTCAAAGCTATATTTCTGCTCCAGCTATATATTCTGCACCATCTACTTTTTAATTAAAACTGCCAGGATCAAATCATTAATATTATTGTTATCTTTGCTTTTTTCAGCCTATGGAAATGTTTTCTAAACGCGAATCTGATGATCAAAATATCAGGATCATCATTAAGAAAACCGTTGATTTGTCTGTTGGCGATCCAGCATACATCCAGCTTTTCAATATAATCACCAGAAAGTGCCTAGAATTCTTGGAACTTCAGCTTGTCGGACGAGATTACTTCAACCCTGGTGCTAAGGTAGGTTTTGATAAATATATATAAAAAATGACACATGAATTAATAAAATTCTAAATCTCTTTCTTGTACGTATATTTTTATTGTTATAGTTTGTTCCTATTGTTTTGTACCTTTATTAGTTAGTTTTATGTTTAGTTTCATTAGCATTTAAATTATCTACAGTTTTTTTTTAATGAATAACGTTGAAAGACAGCTTCCAAATTTTGAGCTTAAAATAATTTATTATGTATTTTTAGTTACTACATATGTAGCTATCGAATATTTATTCCTAATTTTTATGAATTGGTTCTGGAGGTTAGACTTTACCTGTTTAAGCATACATTTGTCAATTATTGGTATGTATGCATGTTATTATTATTATTGTCATTGTTATTATTATAATTATTTTTAAATTATTATTCATCTGTTGTAAGTATTAGTTTACTTTTTTTCTTTGATTTTAATAAATGTTAAGTTAGCATTCATGATTTACACTGAGTGGATGCATTAATTATNTTTATTTATTTATTTTTTTTTTTAGATAAAAATCCCGGAATACAAAATGGAATTGTGGCCTGGTTATTCAACCAGTATCAGACAACATGAGAACAGTATATTGATGAATGTTGAGATAACCCACAAAGTAATGAGGCTCGAGACAGTATTGGAGATTTATCGTGAGTGCATGGAGCGGGGCGGTAGAAATAACTACAGGGTATGTATTTAATATATTCTTATTTATATATATTAAGACCATAATAAGTGACTTCAATAGATAAAATGTGATAAAATAGTCCAGGAGATAGCATAACTAAAGTGATTAAATAGTCCAGGAGGTAGCGATAGCATAAAAAAAGTGACTAACCTCAAGCCATCAAATAAGTTGGTACTCAAGTGAAGTAGTATCTTATCTGGTTACGAATTTTAATTATGCAATTGATATAGAGATAAATAACTAAACCCATGTCATCCATGACGTACTTAGTTGTATAAGCCCTTTGGCAGGCCTAATAGCCCAGGAAATAGCATGCAATTAAGTGTCAAGCTAACCATCAACCTAGAATTTTGAGTATTGTATATGTAAATCTTTTGGTGCCTTTTAATAAATGTGGTCAGCTACATTTTTTTTGCTGGGCATAGCTTTACAATTAGCATTTTAAAAGAAAAGAAAAAGTAGTGAGCGGCCATGTCCCGCCCTTTTATGGTAGGCCATGTGATTTTTCATGATCCTGAGGAAAAAATTAGTTTGTTGACCAAAGATCAAGTTGATGGTCGTTAGTCACTTTATAAGTTAAGATTCAAATGCTACTCAAAATCATAGTGGTTACCTAACAAGTGAAAAACACTATAATCATCTTGGCTCAATCTCCTGGACTATGAGGGCTTTTTAAAGTGTAATGCAACACACTAAATATTTATTTATACAATTTAAGTGAAAGTTTGGAAGCAAACTAATCTGATGACCCTTTTTTTTTAAATTAATGTGACACCACTAGTTAAGATTTAAATGTCTAATTTCAAAATGGATAATGTTTGTAACCAGAAATAGTAAATAGGCAGGTGTTGCTTGGAATCTTTTAAATATGGTTTCAAAATGTTCTTATACTAATGCTGTTTTTTTTTTTTTTTTTTTTTTTTTTTTTTTTTTTTTTTTGGCTGCCCTGGCGAAAGACGACAGACAAACTTTTTTTTTTTTTCTAGGACATCTTTGCTAATGCAATTATTGGTACTACAGTGATGACTGGCTACAACCAGAAAACTTACAGAATTGACGATATTAACTATGAAATGAGTCCCTCAGATACCTTTGACATGAAGGGGAATAAAATAAGTTATATCGAGTATTACAAACAGGTACTATATTTTGATTGACACTACTTCATTTGTTTTTTTTTATATTGAGGACAGATTTATTAAAAAATAATACTTCCTAGATCTTGGACTGAAATATCAGTTAGCACCTACAGGATTGCAATATGCTCAAATGAGGATCAGGGAAAATTTAAGGGAGTTAAGAGATATTTTGAGCCCCAGGAAAATAAAATCTTTCCTGAATATCCCTAATAGCCTAGGCGCAATTTACATTTCTGGGAAATACATTTTTTTAAAAAATTATTTTTATTCATGAATTTATAATTTCTTTTAAATAAGAACATTAAATTGAATTTCTATGATTGAATCGTTTTTTTGTGACTAATTAAACATACTATCATACTAATAAATCTACTAATAAGCATCATTGACGCTTATGTAATTTTACCTTATTGTTTTTTTTTGTTTAGCGTTACGATCTTAAAATTACTGATCCCGATCAACCTATGCTTGTAAGTCGTACAAAGGAAAGAGAGCGCAGATCTGGAATGGCTGAAATTATTATTCTGATTCCAGAGTTCTGCAGAGCCACTGGCTTGACTGATGAAATGAGGTTTGTGTTAAATTTAATACTTAGCTAATTTTTAACTTGCTTTCTGAATATGAGAGTTCGTTAATGTGATTCTTAACCGGATGAAAATAGTAAAGCCATATTTGTTTAATTTTAATATAGATTTTAGTTACTGAAACATTATGTAAAAAAAAGATAATTAAAGTGGTTGGATAGTACCTGTCCTTTAATTACCTAATAAGCTGTTAAACGGGACTAAAAACAAAAACAAAAGAAAAAGAAAAAAGCAAAAAACGTTTCTGAAACACTGCATATCGTTTTTTAATTTCCTTTCTTAATGTGCCATGTGTGATATTGCCCTCGAAAAAAATCTTAAACCTGGCACTCCCTGCAACATCTCATTTATCACTTGGTTTCATATTTGTAGAGCAGTTTTTATCCACAACATTAGTTTATTAACATAATTTATTTTAAAAGCCACTAATGCTCATGTCTCCATCATAGCACTTTAATCATCAATATTCATATGGAGGTAAGTGTTACGGAGTCCTTTCGTTGTGTGATTTATTCCCCCCCCCCCTGATTTATTCTGCCCATTCTAGCTTTACCATATTCTGATACTACTATGGCCATTCGATGGCCTTTCAATCTAATTCACCCCATTGAACTACCACGTTCTCAAAACGTGGTCTGCAGTCGTTAATAGGTGTGAATGTGTAAATCCCTACTATTAGGTAATTTACTATAGGTTATAGCTAAATTTAAAGTTCTGATATTTTTTTGCAACAATGATTTATTTTATGTAAAAATCATTAAATGTATTCTTTTGTTACAGAGCTAATGTTCACCTGATGCGTGCCCTTGCTGATCACACACGTATTGCACCAAGCTTAAGATGTGACAAATTACGCCACTTTTTAAAACGACTGAAAGAATCAGAGAAGGTACATTGAAAACTGTATTATTTAACCTATTTTACTCTCTAAAATATTAGTTATCAAGTGGATAGATGTCCTTATGATGAACTATAATTTTTAATTTGTAACTTGTTGAATTATGTAATTTTATGTGTTCGGTGTATTTTTTTAAAATAAATTTTAAAATAAAAATGTTATGTTTTACTTAGGCAATGATAGCATTAAAGTAAGTATGGCCATTTGTTGTGAATCTGTGGACCCTAAACTACTGGAGGTCAATTTAGATTAAATTTGGCTTACATTATGTTAAAAAGCGTATACTGAGACCAAATCAATGAAATTTCACTATAATTATCACTATGTATAGGAGAAAGTTTTTGTTCAAGTTTGCTTGACCAAACATTTTTTGTTTGTTCCTTTTTGGTTTTGGTGTTAATGTAGGGATTATGTATTTTAAATTTATTTTGATTAAATTACCTGAATGAAGAGACTTTAAATTAAGTGATCTTTTTTTTTTATAGGTGTTACAAGAATGCACCCTCTGGAACATGAAGCTGGGTAATGACCTGCTTGATGTATCAGGACGTATTCTTCCTGCGGAGTACATTGTGTACGGGAATCAAAACAAGGCCCAATACGATCCCCTGAAGGCCGATTGGACAGGTTCTTTGAGAAATCAAAGGATGTTGTTTTCATATAACTTGACAAATTGGGCAATAATAACCCCCAGGAAACTGATGCGAGACGCTCAAAACTTTGCTACGACTTTATCCAAAGCATCGAGTGGTCTTCAGTTTAGTATTCCTCCACCTAGAATGTAAGTATACCCACCACTATATCATTAGTTTTAAATTTATGAGAATCGTATCTGTAGTTAAAGTGAGCTCTTTACATTCAATTAACTTGAATGTAAGGAGTGAAATGTGTTCTTAATGTTAAAATTAATGATAGTGTGTTAACTTATACATACATTTTAAATTTAATTAAAATTGGACTAGCACTTTTCAAAATATGGGAATTTACAAATTTTAGACTTCTAGTACAACATCATATTACATCATGTTACCGAGATGCTGTCAAATAAAGCACAGTGGGAATGTTTATGCTAAAATTTCACTAAATTTATTAGCATCATCAGAGCAAGAAAACAAAGCATAAAATAAATACAAAAAGGTCTAAGGTTTATAGGTAAGTATATTTATTTTAAACTTTGTTCTCTTGCTTTGATGATGCTCATAAATTTAGCGAACAGCATAAACCTTCATCTCGAGCCCTCTCATTTATATTTTATTATTTAGTTTTATATGACATTTATATTTATAAAGCTCTGATAATGCCAAGCTTATAAGCTTATGCTTTGACCTTGAAGATTTTACCATACTCATCTTGACCTCATTTATAATTACTAAATTTTTTTGTTTAACAGTCATGATTGTCCAGACGACAGGGTAGGATCGTATTGTGAAGCAATAGACAAGGTTCTTGCACAACTAAATCCTCAGTTAATCATGTGTATTGTTCCCAACAACAGAGCTGATAGATACTCTGCCATAAAGAAGAAGGCATGTGTAGACAGATGTGGTATGATATCATTACTTATTTATTATTTATGCTTATTTATTACATATACAGGGTGGCACAAAAGTATGGAAACCCTTGAATAACTCGTCAGAAATGCATTTTTTTAAAAAAAGTTAAATACATAATTTTCAGGATTTTTCCTTAACTATTCAATGGTGACCTTGAATTTGACCTTAAACTTGCCCTTAAGGGTAATTTGAAGGTCAACTTTTTTTTAATGGGTACCCCCATTTTTTATTGCAGATTTGAAAAGAGCAGGAAATTTTATGAAAAATATGACCTTGACCATGTCCTTGAGCATGCCCTTTAAGGTCATTCTAAGGTCAAAATGGTTTTTCCAATGGGAAACCCTAATTTGTATTGTGGATTGCGAAATAACCAAAATTTTCCCTTTAACAGTGGCCTTGACCATAGCCTATACAGCGCCCTTGACCATGACATTTAAGGTCATTTTAGTCCTTACCCTGGCCCTTTTTTCATTAATTAATTAGTTTAAGTACTTTTATTCATTTTTTTTTCTTGAAGGTCGACCAAATCCTTGACTATGACCAGAAATAAGACCATAAAGAAAAAAAATTGAATAAAAGTACTAAAAACAAATAAATTAAGAAAATAGGAGAGGGGGAAGGGAATTCCCATTGGAAAAACAATTTTGACCTAAGAATGACCTTAAAGGGCATGACTCAAGGACATGATCAAGGTCATATTTTTCATAAAAATTCCTGCTCTTTTTAAATCTGCAATAAAAAATAGGGGTTCCCATTTAAAATCACCAATTGAATAGCTAAGGAAGAATCCTAAAACTTTTGTATTTAACTTTTTTCAAAAAAATGCATTTCTGACGAGTTATTCAGGGGTTTCCATACTTTTGTGCCACCCTGTATAATACTGAATAAAAGTTATTTCGGCGTCATTCTTACTTGAATTGAAATATAATCTCATAACCTTACGGATGGATGTAACAACCAAAAAGTTGTGTTGTGATTTATATCACCAAAAAAATATTAATTTTTGGTAATTTTACTTTAAAAAATCACAACATGCTGCACTGTACACCTAGAAGTTTATGCTGTTTTAGAAAGATTATTACGATTTTAAAAATATAAAATTTCTTCTCAAGTAAAATGTCTAATTATTACCTTCTTATAATACGACAATTATATGAGTTAATATGTATTAACTTCTTTAAATGATGTTTTGTGTTCTGTACTATTACCAAAAAGTCATAAATACTTAATTTTATTTTATTTTCAGTTCCAACACAAGTTGTCTTGGCAAAGAATATTTCTGCCCAGTGTAGAGGTATTATGTCGATTGCAACCAAAATTGCCATTCAGATCAATTGTAAATTGGGTGGAGCTCCATGGTCTGTTGAAATACCAATTAATGTAAGTCTTTCAAACCAAATTATTTTGTATTACTTGTAAGTTCTGTTGTATTTGCTTTGAGTTTACTCTCAGAAGCCTTGTGATCATTCTGAAAAACAAAAGTTTATGTCTTAGAATTCTAAAATTCCTAGACAGATGCCTATTTCAGACTTATGTCCATCTATTCATCGTTTTACACCATAACTTAAAAACTCCTTATGGATAAATATATTTGGATGTCACATTAACCCCATATTAGTTATGTAAACCTTTTATGCAGATTTCTCTGTTCCACATGCACAACAACTTATAGTCGCGGCAATGAAGCAAAAAAGTTCGGAATCTTTTAGACTAAGACAGATCGGAATGCGGTTTTTTTTCATTCGCTTCCAAAAATTGTTTGTAAAAAATGCCCCAGGTTTTTTTTTGGTACAAACCGGAAAATGCATTGCTGCAGCCAAAAATGCATTCAAAAAATGCATTTTTGTGGAATTTTGTAAATATGAGTCAGAACTGGCCCAAATTGAGTTCCCGGGGGTGTTCGAGGTCACTGATCACGATTATGATGTTCAAATTGACCCACAGCCGACCTGTAGCTCAGGAACGCCTATGAACATCATCTCCCAAAATTCACGCTGGGATAAAGAGATACTCGGCCCCCGGGGCTTTTTGGGGTCGCTGAATCCAAATATGAAATCGGCGAACACCCCCCGGACACTGGTGCGCCTGAACCTGGACTCGGACGTCCTTCAATCTTATAAAATTTAGTAATATGACTAATTTTTAATTGAAAATAATTTATTTACCTATTTTTCCTTTTTACCCCCCTCTTATGTGAAAATATGGCAAAAGTGTACATAATAACAATTGCTTCACTCTTAAAGAGCTTTCCAATGACATGCATCATGCAGGGTATATCCTATTTTGACTTTTGTACCCCGTACCCTATACCCCTGAGTTGAGTACCTACCTAAACTTTAATTTTGAAATCATATAATCCTTCTCCATGAAAAAATACAAATATGTGCCAACTATAGAACTTTGCTAATGTATTTCAGTAATGGTTTTCTACTGCCGCCACCTGCTCGTTCTACACATTGGTGGGCGGGTCTGGACTAAGGATAAAAAAAACAACGCCCCTACACAATGATTTTCGGGTTGTTTTTATCCGCGTCCAAGTTCTGGAGCACCAGGTATCGGGGGGTGATCCGAAATCCCCGGGCGCCGAGTTTCTCTCCTTCCCCACGTGAATTTCGGGAGAGTCCCGGGGACATGATGTTCTTCAGCGACTCTCCCGAAATTCACGTGGCGAAGAAAAGAAACTCGGCGCCTGGGGAGATGACGTTCTTCGGCGTTCCTGAGCTCCAGGTCGGCTGTGGGTCAGTTTGAACATCATAATCATGATCAGCGATCTCGAAAACCCTGTCCTGACTCATATTTACAAAGTTTAATCATCCAAAAGCCGTCTCAAAAAACGCATTTTTTTAAATGCATTTTTGGCTGAAGCAATGCATTCTCCGGTTTGTACAAAAAAAAAAAAAAAAAAACGCATTCTGATCCGTCTTAGTCTAAAAGATTCCGAACTTTTGGCCTTTTTAGTGCTTCATTGCCGTGACTATTATTATTAACACCTACTGATCTGATTTAGAAGGAAAGTGATTGAGTCATTGAGTAGAAGACCACAGTTAATCCCATACTAATTTTAACTTTCAGCGCACATTAAAGTTCAATATAAATAAATTTGGTCCCCATTGGGTGTTGAAACAGGCCCAAGACATCCGCAAATTCTTACTTTTACTTATGTAAAAGTAAAATTAATAAATTAAATAAATTAAAATACTTAACTATATAAACTAAATTATTTACTTTTACTTATGTGACAATTCGTTCAATAATAGGATTTAAGCTAAGTATTTGCAGCACTAATTGACAGACTATTTTGGTATGAGATAATATGTTTACTTTTTTTTAACATGTGTGATGCATGCTTTAAGTTAATATTTGTCAAATTATTTAATGTGAAACATTTATTATTGTTTTTAGGGTGTTATGATTGTTGGATTTGACACTACTCACGATACAGCTTGCAAATCAAGAAGTTTTGGCGCTACTGTCTGTTCTCTCAATAAAAATTTAACACAATATTACAGTTGTGTGTCCCCACATGAATCGGGAGAGGAATTATCCAACCAGATATCAGTACACATCGCAAGTAAGTATTTCATATATAGTTCATGGAGTCAGTTTTTTTTGTTTTGTTTTTTAGCAAATTCCTTACACTTGTTATGAAATGTTATTTAATTTTACAAAATAATTCTGGAATTTATATCCTTTTATTTTAAGTTGCTCCTACTTATTGTCACTTTGCATTTCAGACGGCTGTTTAAGATACAAGGAATGTAACCAAGAGTTGCCAAGTAGGATTATTATCTACAGAGATGGTGTTGGTGAAGGCCAATTGCATTATGTTTTTCATCATGAAGTCAAAGAAATCCGAGTAAGTAGTATACGTATTAATTTATTCTTGCCATTAACTATTTCTAATCTTTCCTTAATGTAATGCAATTAGAGATTCATTTTTTTCTCTCTTAAGGCGGGGCGGGAACCTATAGCGTTTTCGTAGTTAACAAATTGGGCCTGGTCTAGGAATATTGGCAATGGGGCCGGCCTCTATTTTAAGAGATATATAGCTGATTTTTTTACACAAAATTCTCAACTAAATCCCAAAGGGCGGCTAGTTTTTAGATTTTTTATATTTGGTTTATTTTAGCCCTAAAAGTCTAAAATTGTGTTTTCATGAACGAAATTCAAAATTCTAAAAACTAGCCGCCCTTAAGAAGCATTAGTAGGTGCCAAATATGTAAAAATTATTTTAAAATATTTAAATTTGGAGGCTGCATTTGTTAAGAACGATTTGATGCGACAAGGCCGTCCGCTACTGAACCTGGTGGATTTTTAATGTACTAGCGAATTAGTTTCTATTCAGATTGGGGAAGGGAATGAAAGGTGGAGTGTCATGTCAACCTGAGTCCCGGGTACTCCCACCCTGACTGCCTCTATTTCTAACCGTCTTCCTTATCATCTCGTCTTCTCTTTACATACACCAACACAACTAATACACTTTAATGAACTAGTATAATGTCTTCATTTCAAAAATCCGTTTCAGGTATTTGTAAACTTAGATATTTTGGTAAACTTGGATATTTTGGTCTCTTTGTCTGCATCCATTTTTTTCAAAATAACATTAATTCAAAAACTGTTTATCTAATTATAATAAAATTAAAATATATCATAATGGTAGTTCATAATTAGCCCATTGTTGGTCCCATAATCCTAATATGATGGTCACCTTTCAACCTCCTGCTTCTGCCCCAATTTTTTTTCTCTTCCACATTGTTTAAAAATACATTTATTTACACTTATATCTTCAAAAAACGTATCTGATGTTCAAGAAATTTAGATGGTTTGCCAACAGTATTCCTTAGATAGCTCAAGATTAATTTCAACCACCTGTACCTGTGCTCATTAAATATTGCTAAATTATACCTAAAATAAAACCAAATTAATAAATTAACCGCTAATATATAACAATATCCGCTTTCTATAGTGGGCTAAATTGGTACTCTCACTACAATTTTGGCAGATTTATAAAAAAAAATAAATAAAAAAAATAACAGTCCGTGCCAACTCAAACAAACTTTCTCATTTACGAGTTAATAATTAAAATAACATAACCCAGTGTTCACTATTTATTAGTTTCCGTAGGTACATTTAATTATTTTAGACTATTTACCATAGAAATAACTTCTCCTCGGCGGGGAATCGAACCCGGCCTCTGTCCGCCCCAGTGTTAATCTATTTTCTCAGAAACTGCACTTTCCCGGGAGAATGGTTTACATATTTAGATTTGTATTTAAATAGACCACATTTTATAACTTTTTAATCAAAATAGTCGGAACTGTTTTCGAGAAATAATTTATTTTTTACGTTTTTCAGAGTTTTTGGGGGTAGTGCCCCCAAATTTGGAATTAAAATTAATTTCTCAATTTCGCCTCGCGGTAAGAGTTTTCTGAACATGTATGCCAAATTTTGTCAAATTTGGCCCAGTAGTTTAACCTCAGGGGACCTCAAAACGTGTAAATCTCATATCGCGCCATGAATATATTTATTCTTTATACGAGAAAGTAAAAAGGGGAAATTTAAATAAATCAGACAATAATGAATTGTAAAAGTATATAAGTAAATCATTAAAGTATACACTGATTGGCAGACAATTTTTCTTTACACTAGTTTGGGCAATCAATTATGTTGTCATTTTATTATAAACCTGACAAGATAACAAATTTTGCTTTCGAGCTTACCTAAGGCAATGTGTTATACAGTAGAGTCTCGCTAATCCGGGTTTAATGGGACCGGACCCAGTCCGGATTACCGAAAGTCTGGATTGAACGGAATCAGTTTTAATGTGTCTGTAAAACAAGCTTTATTAGGGTAAAACTATTAAAATTGATGTTTTTATCGTAAAAATTACTTCTATTAGTCTCCAAAACATGGACAACAATACATCCACTATTTAAGTTAAGAGCTGTTCTGTCAACAGTCCAAATATCAAATGAATTAATATAAAATGACAATCTACACACAGGTGGCAGATATAGAATTGACTTCCTGAGAAACAGGCTCTTTTTTGAATATGAAATTCGAGGAGCAATAATCATTTCACAAAACGTTGAGACATTAGACATTGTCAGCTTGGCAAAATTTCACGGAACTGCGTTGAGCCACCTCTACAGGATTCTTAAAACCCTTACCCATCTCAGCCACATATAATTGTATTTCCTGGAATACACTACCTTTATATCTTCCGCCCTACATTTCTATGGAACTGAACAGATTTATTGATGTTCTTCCTTATTCTTAAATCTGTTAATTTTTAATGAAAATACCGGGTATTCCTCATGTTAGACTGTTTAAATATACACTTATAAACTATACTAGGAACAATTTTATACATTTTAATAGACAAAGCAGAAACTCCAATTATCTTAACAATTAATAAATCTTAACAGGCCCTGGTTCCAATTTGTAAATAGTTTTTGGCCCGCCCGGATTATACGGATGTCCGGACTAGCAGGGTCCGGATAAACGAGGCTCTACTGTATAATCGTTCTGGAGAACGACATTATTTAATGTCTCTGATTTTTAAACTTCCAGAACAGAAATCCGTTTCAGACATCAGGGAACATTTTTAGTTTAGTGCCTGTCTTTCGCCCATTTTATTGCGAGCCAACATATTTTTAAAAAAACTGCTTATCCGATTTTAATGAATTTAGATCTAATCTAAATTAGTATCTAGAGTTTAGATAGAATTGTACAGCATTGTTGGTCCCATATAAGTTACACACTTCTCTCATTAGTTTCTCTTCCACATGCACGTTAACATACATTTATTTACACCTATATCTTAAAAAATGCATCTGATTAAAATTAATTATAAATATTTTGTCGAAAGTAGCCCTCAGAAAGTCCCAGATTAATTTAAAACGACTGTTCTCTTTAAATTTTGTAAGTTAAACAAGCAAGGTTATGAGAATTTATTCATATACCTAATTATATTTTTGCTTTTGCCAATACCAAAGTCAACAATTTTAATTTATAGTTCACGTTAATGCTTTTAATTCTTACTAAAAATAATATACAAAAACAACTAATAATTCTACACATTTTGTATGAAATTTGTTGGGCATAATTACAATATATATTTGAAAATTTTCACTATCACTACTGTAACAAAATCAGTATAGACCAATAAAAAGAGTCATTTTAGGGTTTCGTTGGTAAAACAAAAAAAAAAAGAAACCCTTATAGTTTCGTTCCTGTGTCTATCTGTCACTCTGTACGATTCCAATAACTTTTGAATCAAAAGAGATAAAAAACATAAAACTTTCCAGTTTTAAAGATCGTTGTGACGCGCACACAGAAATAATATACAGCGAACTGAGAATTATTAGGTGTATAAATTCAAAATGGCGGATAATTCACGTCACGTGAGTGGGGTATCAAATGAAAGGTATGAAGAGTAGATAACAGAAATATGTTACACTTGTGGATAGTGTTTATTTTCAGCACCATTTTGTCAAAAAACATCTACATTTTGCTCACCCCCCCGGTAAAAC
>KZ651282.1:338598-375833 GCA_001010745.2 Gerris buenoi
CCCCCCTTTTTTATACTTTCAAAATTCATTTGATTTCTTCTATGAATAGAAGAATCAAATTAGTAAAATTAAAGAGCCCTGACGGTTGGCATTCATGTGTAGCCATCTGTGGGCTACTATTGACAAAGCAACCAAATTTTATAAAAGATTAGATGAGTACTTCTGTAGATATAGATGTAAATAAATGTATGTTTGTACGCATGTGGAAGAGAAACAAATAGACGCAGAAGATTGAAACTTACGTGGGACGGCAACAAAGGCCTAATTATTACCTACTATCCATTTCATTAAAATCGGCCTGCTAGGTTTTATGATATGTTGGATTATGTTTAGAAATATTGAGTGATAGACAGAATAACATACAGAACTAAAAATGGTCCCTGATGTCTGAAAAGGATTTCTGTCTTAGACGTTTTGAAATCGGAGCCTAAATTAAGTTCTTCACAATGATCACATAAGTTCCGTTACCTTCAAAGCTAAACTATAATTGGGTCATGCAATCAAAAACTGAGGTTACAAAATAGACAATTTTCCCCTTTTTTCTTGGGCTCAAAGGGTGATTCTTGGGGTTATTGCTAATTATCTGTTGCTAATCGGTACTAATGAAAATTAGTTATAATAAAGAAATTAGTTCAACTATAGTTCTCTCAAGTTTATCAATTTCAGATTTTCATATTGCATCTTATTATTTCAACAGTTTAGACTGTTTAAAGTCTCTGAAAATGGTCAAAATAGCTCAAATCTTCAAAAAAATTATAATAACTGTGTAACGATGATTGTTTATTTTATATGAAAATTGATTTTCGGCTATTTTGACTATTGTTAAAGAGCTGTAACTAAATAAAAATTGTAACTTAAAAAAAATTGTCAAAACTGAAAATATATTTCTTTTTATTTTCTCTACTAAATCTTTCCGTTTGCGTTAGTAGGTTTAAAAATTCGTTTGATTTGAATGGTTTATTTAAATTAAATTAACAATATTTTATAGTGCAAATAATTTAATTGTTAATTCTTCTGTTGAAATTTTTTTTAAAAAAAATTACGTAGTTTCATTAAAATTCCAGGTTGAACTTAATTTATTTCCCCAAAATTGATAAAATGTTTTATTTTTATTCTTTTCCACTATTTTATTCCATAGCCATGATCCTATCGAAAAAATATACATTTTATATAAATTAATGCTTGATTCCAAATCCCATTAGGACATTCATAGAAGTACGCACTTATCCCAAAATTTGAATATTTTTGTGAGTCCTAAAAATTACTAGTGTTTGAACTATTAGCAGCACAAATTATATATATTTATTTATAAGAAAATAATAAGTTCAATTTACACAGAAAATACTTGTCAAAATTGTTATGATTTTAATTGTATCCATTTATCAATTTGACAAAGTTTAGAAGATCGCAGACGGTCTATATTAAGCTGGGAGCTACTTCCGATAAACTACCCAAAACTTAAGAAGATATAGGAGTAAATAAATCTGTTGCGAATGTGGAAGAGATGCAAATGAACGCCGAAGGTGGAAACTTATATGGGGCCAATGATGGACTATTTTTAACCTACCCTCAAAATTTCATTTAAATCGGGCGAGCGGTTTTTATCACGTGTTACACACTAAAATTGAGCAATAGACTGACCCGGAACCGTGTGTAGGAACCTGATGTAGACATCAGGGATGATGTCTACATCGGATATCTATCTTGGAAAATTTTTTGTTCTGCAGAGCGATTGAGTTCATAGTTTCCGTTACTTTCAGTAAGGATAGAAGCAAATATCAAATTTTAGTCATAAATGAAACAATGGAGAATAGTGACAATAAAACAACATTCAAAATTCAGGTTTAGCGATCTAAGGGGTACAAAACGGTAACGGTCACCCACTATAAGACAAAAAAAAAAAAATCTAATACGAATACCTAGGTATTTTTGTTTTGCCCGGCCGCTAATCAAACTCGGGTTTATTGTTGTTGATAGTGAAATGTAGAAAAGAGATAGTGCGACAATGTAAGGTTTGATTAGAAAAAGAAAAGGAACTACACATGGAAGGGAGATGTTATACATATTATTATGTCTTTAGGAAGATAAAAGAGGGGTGAAGGTCAAATGAAGCCGCGATTGTCAGACCCATCTAGCGGCTGAAGGAGGTAAGATTTTCTAAAGAAATCAGCGACCGGTGCGGTAAATCGGTATACTAATTGTAGGAGAAGGGACAGCGGACTACGACGAACTATATCTTGTAGCCCACCGAGTATGAGTTTAACATCGCTTCCCGCCCTGCCTTAAGACATTGGCTATGATCGGAGTATGGAGTACATGCATTCTAACCTGCACTGAAACTCCCAAGTCCCATCTTATTTGAAATGTGTGAAGTCGTATGTGTCGTTCATCATCTTAGCCAATTAAGTTTTTTTTTACAATCCCTGGGGCATTATACTCGTACATAGCATTATAGTTTTTAGCTTAACATCGGTGTTGTGCTCCGTTACGTAATTTTAAGAACCAATCTTACCTTTTGCACTCTGGGGAACCAGTGTGGCTGAGGGACTTAAGGCGATCGCCCAGCTATCACTAAATCAAGGCAACTCAAGGTCATGGGTTCAATCCTGTGCCATTATACTCTGCATTGCATCTATGAATCGCGGATGGAGCAGGGCGAGGGACACCTCCTATTGGGCACTCTTCCCCCACGCTTACATAGCTTACTAATAACCACACCAAACTCGCTTCGGTACAATAGCCTCTTATTGGTTATACCTTATGATGTGGGGTCCAATAAACTAGTGAAATGTATTCTCATGTAAATAGTTTAGTTCCTAATTTTTTATTTCAGTCCTTATATTTGTGTTCAATGTGTTAATGTAGGATAAGCTGGCCAAACTCTATGGAGATGTTGAGCCTAAGATCACTGTGATAGTCGTTTCTAAAAGGATAAATACCAGGATATTCTATAGGGGTGAGAATCCTCCACCAGGAACCATTGTTGATGACACCATTACTTCTCCTGATAGGTAAGTGTAGATTTAACATATTTATTGCTACTGTAACCACCTTTTTAAACAAAACAATGCAGATATGACATAATTATTTGTTTTTCAGGTATGATTTCTTCATAGTAAGTCAATCTGTACGACAAGGAACTGTGAGTCCCACCTCTTACAACGTAATATACGATACATCAGGAATTCCACCGGACCGCATGCAGCGGTTCACATATAAATTAACTCACTTATATTTTAACTGGAGCGTATGTACTTTTATAATATCTTTTAAGTTTATCAGTTAAAGTTTCAATAATTCTTTGAATGTAACTAAATATTATTAATACTAGGCGAGAATGGTTCTTATAATCTTCTTTTTTTAAATGTAGATATCAAGGGCAACTTAAAATATTTTGATACATTTTTCATTTTGATATAGCTATATTTTGTCCCACTCCGGGATATTATATAAGTTGTGGGTACTCATTTACTTTGTTACCCACCATAACAAAAAGAAAAGGTGTAACAAAGTTAAAAAGGCACCTTTCTACACCTCTTTCTGATTTGTTACCCACTTATATTGATATCCATAAAAAGCAAAAATTAGTATAGGTGAGAAAGTTAATAACTGTTAACACAAGAGATATTTCGTCTAATTTACACACTTTTGTAAAAGTAGGTGGGTAACTAAGTAAACAGGAGTGCCTGGAACCAAAGAAAAAAATGTTAGCCCTCAGATCTGATTGTTAGGGCCTGCCCCTAAACTATCCTTAAACAAAAAACTACATCTAACCCTACAATTGCATTAAAAATGTAAGTTACTTTATTTGAAGTTGTTAAGTTCTACTTAACATAACTTTTTTTTTATTGTATATTTGATTTTTGATATTTGTTTGTTTGATTAATTTGTGTGCATCTATTTTTCAGGGTACAGTAAGAGTTCCCGCACCCTGCCAGTACGCACATAAATTGGCGATGCTTGTTGGTCAAGCCCTCCACACCAGACCTCAAGCTCAACTTTCTGATAGATTATATTTCCTCTAAATGTCTTCTAATTACCTCACTACACTAGTTTTACAATTAGTATTGTTTTTTGACAGCGCGGGAAAATAGAGAAGGAGCAAATGAGAGCGTTGGATTTTGAATTTTAGAAGGTCGGGCCAACTAGGCAAATAAAAATGTCTCTAGTGGAGGGGCGCCGACCTAAAGGGTAACCGTTGGAAGAGACTTTATAACCTCCACGCCACCCCACCACTTGAATTCACTTTTATATATTAAAATCACTTTTTATGTTATTTAAATATAATTCTAATGCACTAAATATTATACTGGTTTTTGAATTTTGTTTGTAACTTACCTGTCATTTCAATTTGTTAAGTTATTCTGACTAAGTAAGACTCAGACAGAAAATTAATAAACTCAGTAATCGTTATCGTTTTCCATGTTATATAACAATAATAAAGTTTATTGTTTATTTACTGAAAAATAATAACTACTTCTTTCACATATGTACTCAAATATTGATAGATTAAAATGTAAAGGTTCTTAAACTTTCTTTCATTACAATTACATCTGCTGTTAGGTAAATTAATTCTTCGTCTAAGTAGTTTTAAGCCTGCACTTTTCATAAAGTTTCATTACCGACATTAAATTTGTTGACTCTATAAAGTAAATTAACTCTTGCATTAAATTTCAAAACATATTTGTAAATAAGAAGTGAAAATCTAAGTGGCAAAATCAGGTAAAAAGATCGCGATTTGTTGAACTAGTAAAATAACCTTCTTTTGTTGACAAACAAATTATGCATTTCCCTCCCTCCCACAGGCCACCAGGCCTGTGGGATTTTTTTTCTTCCCTCACATAGGTTGGTCAATCTGTGTGTCAAAAAACAATACTAATTGTAAAACTAGTGTACTTAACTTTTTTTTTTGTAATTCTAATTTTTTTTCTTACTTTTAAACATAAATCTTTTTCAAATAATTTTATCATAAATATATATATATATANGTTTAATAAAATAAAATTGTTTTAAAAACTAATTCAGGGGAATAGTGAAGTTAACTTTATATATAAAGATAGATATAAAACATACCTATTATAAGTAAAGGAATACCTTCTTTTTTTTATTGAACTCAAGTGTTCAAAATAATGATTTGATTAAATTTAGACTTATTTTGGTGTTAATTATAAGAGTTCCTACCACTCTATCTGTTGTTTTTTTTTTTAATTTAAAGTTTACTCTTAATTTAAATGGTTACATTTTTAGTATTAAAATTGTTGGTATTTTCCCCTGTTAGTATACATTTATACAAGGTTTTTTTAATTTATATTTCTACTTTTATCATAAAGGCAATTAATGTCGTTCTCCTCTCTTGCTATATTAAAATATGTAGCGGTAAATAAGAGTTATCAAGAAAAGATTATCAGTTTTACAAACCTTTTATTAATTTATAATTTATATATATTATATAAGGCCATATTATGTTACAATAAAAATCTCTATTGTCAAGAAAATAATGATCTCTAAATGTACTTTGTACTTAACAAGAAGGGACATGTAAAATGTTTATGATCCCATTTAAAGCCACTAACTTACTAGTTGCTCTTACGATTACAATATTCTTAAGAGAAATTAAGGTATGTCTCATTACCTTGTTCATATTATAAGATCTTTCATTCTATTTTAAAAATTGGACGTAACTAATCTATTATATTTCAGTTAGTTGTGTTTTAATATACAATTGATTCTTTCTTCCGTTTTTCATCTTTCTCTATATTTTTTTTAAATCCATGAGAGATTCATCTAGGGGCGAAATGAAGATTGTATAATTTGTTGTGATGCTTCGATTCTAAGGCAGGATTGAGAATCGGAGCTAATAATTATACTCTTTTAGTAAATCTGTCTCGGTCCCTGGCTGCTTGTTCCAAGGGGCCTATCCGAGCCGCATGATGAGCAAAATCCCACACACTGAGTGTACGAACTTAGCCAAAGCTTCTCCACATGCAAACTTCTCCTGTTTGAGGGCTGTTGCTGTGTCCTCTGTCGGAGATTTAGTTGGTGGACCACTTACCCCCCTCACAGAGGTTTAAGTCGGAATAAAATTACTGAAATTTTTGGTGTAATTTCATATATTACACCTAGTACTCAACTACCCGTGTAGTTTTAGTATTAGTTTTAGTTGGTGGACCTCTCTCCCTGCTCGCAGAGGTTTTAGTTAGAATAAAATAACTGAAATTTTTGGTGTAATTTCCTATTACACTAGTACTCAACTACCCGTGTAGTTTTAGTATTAGGACCGATCTAACTGTTACTACTACTTTATTCGATGGTAGCATTAATTTTTACTAGTTAATTATTTGAAATGTCTTACAGGACTTATTCCTTTCATCGAATTTAAAACTAATTTGCTCCATTAAAACAATTCCAACGATAAGATTTTCGAGCACTGAAATCCAGGTGTGTCAAATACTTATAGATTAAATACTCTAATATGGTCATGCATAGCCTGGCTGTAACCAACTGCCTATATATCAACCATATCTGTCGAGGCATGGTTCCTCCAAGTTATGTTCTTGTATGTAATACTTCAACTTAACAAATTTCTTCTTAGACATCTTCATGAGCCTCAACCATTTAGAAAATACTACCATACACTGTTTATATGGTCTATCTCATAGTAAATTAATTAGAAATAATAAAAGTAGTTGCTAATCACTCATCACTTTCATTATGAATAAAAACTAAATTAATTTGTATCTCATTCTAAAAGCCTTTGTTCAAAGAATTCATTTATAATATTTCTAATATAAATATGAATTCTTTGCTCACTGGATTTTGGAATATTTCTGCTTGTATTTTTTTAAAAAAATATTTGACTTATTTTAATTTAATAAAAATCACACTTTCTACTTTCAACTTAGTGTGAGGCATCAGTGTGTTAAAAAAAGCTTCATTGAGTTTGTTTGAGCTTATTTACCAATTTATTTAGATTCATAACCAAGAAGGCTTCAGCATCTTTCAGATGCTCCAGCCTAGAAATATTGTTGTTTTTAGAAAGCTGGTGGTTTTTCCAGTAAACTTATAAAATGTGCTAATATTAGCACTTTTAATCGCTTATGATGGCTAAATTTTTCTTGATGTGTAGTTTGGTAGATCATCTTGATAAAATAGAACCAAAATTAT
The DNA here is from genome assembly GCA_001010745.2 of Gerris buenoi. Lineage (NCBI taxonomy): Eukaryota > Metazoa > Arthropoda > Insecta > Hemiptera > Gerridae > Gerris > Gerris buenoi. Next base: position 345,763 of record KZ651282.1, read on the forward strand.
AAGTTTACTCATTGAGTATAAATTTTCCTCATACATCATGTTTCTTAACATGACCTAATTGAAAAGTTTATAAGATGTTCACTGTAAATATTATAATAACTATTATTACAAAGAGTTTAGAAAGATAAATTTAAATCTACTCATATAAATATGTATAAATTAAAACTACAAAACAGGGTATATTTATTATCTCCTTTTTTCTTTGCTTATTAGATGATATTCAGTTAAAAATTAATCTGCATTTTTACCTTCTGAAATTTTAATTGTTAACAATAAATAATTTTTAAAATGTTGAATTATTTTTGTATGACATTAAAATATGATCTTGTCTGATAGTCAGATTAGATAAAAATATGAATAGGAATGGGGCAGATGTCAGAATAACGTTAAATTTATAACGTAGCCCTATTTCTATCATGATAAAATGTCCTAGATAACAAGATTAGTGTTGCTGTTTTAAGCCTAATGTCCTAACTTTTTTTACTCTGAATAAACCTTAAAGAGTAAATATTTCATTTATATACTACAAAGTGTAAACTTGACTTATAATTGTATAGTATAATAAAAACAACATTGAGAGTGGTTTAGCTCTAAAGCTGATACTGATATTTGACACATCTACTGAAATCAAACAAATCAACTGATTCTTTATAAAACTTTATTTGCTTGTTTAATTTACTGTAAATAGTTTACTCTTTAAATTTTATTCAATTGATTAGCGCTAGATTGGCATTTTTAGTGCATGACGCAATTGAGACATTAAGGCTAAAAATGTATAAAAATAAAAATTGGTTAATTGATAATTGTAATCTTAAATTACACATAAAAATTATATACATATTTTTTAAAAGAACTTTTATTTTTATATGAAGGAATCATTTTGAGGTTAAGATGACTATTGTTTATGTGCTGGTTTGTAAATACAGTGAAAGCTGTTTAACACAAAACAGAGGGACCGAATTATTTTTTTGTGTTGAAAGAATTTTGTGTTAAAAAATGCATACAAAAACACCAATATTTTTTATGTTAAATTTTACATAACTTGAAAGTATAATATGTGTATTGTTCTGTATATGTATTGTCAAACACTATGTATTGTTAAACTGTGCAAGTGATTATTTCAAGTAAGAAAAATATGGTGCGTAGGCTTCCGCTGGTAGACTTGTAATAAACAGCTTGGTTTTCCGGTGAAATCCGCGTCAACAGAAAACCGAGCTGTTTATTAAGAAAAATATGTTGATCTCTTGGAGATAATTGTACTTTACGGAGTTAAAACAAAAACGGTCACAAGAGGGGGTTGTTTAGATAAACATTATCATCTCATCTTACCGGTGTCGATATTTCAAAGCCGGAAAGGGATCTCGCCTGGTTGTCTCATTTTTATTTTCAGACTCCACATTCTCGCCGACTTAATAAGGTGTATGTATTTTTTACATTCTGAGAAGCGAAAATTTTGTTTTATGTTAAAGGAAACAAAACCTATGAAAGTACCTTGTATTATTTTATGTTAACTGAATTTTATGTCAAGCATTTTTGTGTTAAACTGTTTTTACTGTATAAATATATTAAAAAAATAGTGTATTTTTTTTTTTTTCTTTGGTTATTACTAATAAGAAGTATGGCTAATTTTTTACTAAACTGTTTAGTAATGTATAGTTTTATTTGCCAATTGTCAAAGCATATGTGTATATTTTCTTTATGCCAGAATCTTTTCTTTTTTTTGTCGTTATATATATATATATATTATTAAAAATCTTCAAATTGTATTTTTTTATATTAAAGATTTTTTTTTGTTTTACTAAAGTTAAAATTCTGTTTTATTAGTAGATTTGTTTTTTTACCTTCCTTGTGATTTTTACAAATAATCCATTTAATGACGTAGAAGACACTTGGTTTTATTTATTTTTAACAACATCACTTAAGGAGTAACTTTAAAAAAGACAGTATTAGATTTATTGAAGCATTTGGTGTAAAAAATGAAAAAAATTATCTTATCTTTCAATCTGGAATGCAAATTTTAAATTTTTGGTTAATGGTTTTTAACCACAATTTAGTTTGTGGAACAACATTAATTAAGATTAAAAAAAGACGTCTTTCCACAGTTTCAGTGTCTAACAAAGAAATTGTATTTTAGACAAAATGTATTAACCACAAATTAAACTAGATAAGGTTTTACATTTTTCAACTAAGTTGGTACTTCTTTAGATTGTTACTCCCCTATGTGGTTTTAGAAAAAAAATGACTAACTAAATAACAATTAAGACAAAGTGATGTTTAGTCCAATATACTTTGGGACAAAGGAATATCACACTTTTGTTTTTATAAGGGGAGTAACAGTCTAAAGAAGAACATTCCATGCACCTTCTTTAGGTTGTTACTCCCCTCTGTTTTCTTTATAAGGGGAGTAACAATCTAAAGAAGTGCCACTTAGTTCATATTCAGAGTGAATAATTAAAACAAGGATGAATAACAGGAGATTACATTTATATAAATAATGTCATGGGTCTCCATCATAATGTTGTACTTCTATTAATTGTACTAATTATGGCCCTTAATAAAGGCCCAAAGCTGCTTTGAAAATTAAAAAAAAAAAATCTTTTACATAAAGGGACTATTTGTTTAATTCCTTTCAATTTTACATAAAAAAATATCAAAGGATTTCTTTGCTAGCCACTGAAAATATTTTTTAATACGAGTGGTTGGATGGCTTTGTAAAATTAAGTTAATTTTAGTGGAGGAGACGTCTTTCCAATTTTACAGCTTACATAAGCTAAGTATCTTTCTTGTTGCTCAACAGATCCAATCATGCTTTACTATTATAGCAGTGAAAGGTTCAATTCATTTATTATATTTAACATTATAGGTGTGGTAGTACTAGAACAATTAGGATTTAAGTAGATGGGAATCGTACAAGGGTAAAATGTAATTAAGTGTGATTTGAGATAAGTGTCACTGATAAAGAAACCTCTTTTTAACATAATGCATTAAGTTTTCCAATTCTCTCAGAACACTTAAGTTGTTAACATTGCTAAAGGAAAAGAATAAATTACTTCATCAGCATCACTTCCTCTAAAGTCATACATGTATGCAGGAGATAAAATTTTTAATTTTTAGTGCTTCGATGATATGAAAGATGAATTTAAGTTAAAATAGTTAAGTTTTTGTTTACTATTAACCTGAGTTATTCTACAGCATGTCAATATAGTAAAGTAGGTATCCGTTGTAGGCAATTTTAAATTCTGCTTTTTAGAGGCGTTGCTTACTTTAAATTTGCCTATGTTATTTAGAATCTCGTACTACTTTATTACAACCAACTGTACTATTGGCTATCATTATCCCAAGATTCGAAATAAAATAAAAGTTTTGGAGATATGGATCTCAATACTTTTTTGCCGCCAAAAGTAGACAAAATCCTTTTAGGTGATAAAAAAACATTCTTATCTTCACTTCTACCAAAAATTAGCTATGTACGTAGATAACTAAGATCCAATTATTATGGACATGGACATCAGTTAATCAAACATACTAGATGTGCTGTAGTATATCCTTTCAAGGCTTTTTGATATTTTTTTTTTTAGTTTTCAGAACGAAAATTTGTGTCATTACATTTTTTTTTTTTTTTTTATATTTGACTGTCATTAAGTAACTTATCTAATCATATTAAGTGCTTTTTTTTTATAATAAGATTTTTTTTTTTTACAATAACATTTTAATTTTAGTATGTTCTTTAATCTTAAACTTATCTTTTCTATATGTTTTTCTTATGTTACATTAACTTTTTATTATTATTATTTGTTAGTTAAGTGTAAGTTACAAGGAAGTTGTGTTCATTTAATTAAATAAGAAAATTAAAATCAATAATATTACATTTGTTATTGTGAACTGTTATTATTAGTTATTACTTATTTCTCTCTTTAGATTTAAGCATCTAAGTTGTTTTTATTGAATATAATTATATTTTGAAACAATTTTTAAATATGTTTTGAAACAATTTTGTTAAAATTACTTGATTTAAAAGTTTTTTTTCCAGTAGATTTATCAATTGTGCGTCCAAAGTAAAGATTTAATTTGTTAAGCGTATTTCCTTTTTTTTCTTTACTTCTTTACATTCTTTTCATTGTTATTTTTTTTATAAAGTATATGTTTTGTTGTAAAGTCAATTGTAATTTAATAAAAAATAAAGAAAATTATGGTTCTTTTGTATGCAATGAAGTATTTATTAACTATTAATGACCTTTTCTGCTGATAAATACAGACAAAGTCTGTACTGAATCCATGACCGGACGTTCTTTTGGATCTATTAAGCTAAGATTCGATATAAATAAAATGGATTAATTAGTTCAACAATTCATATAAGTAAAAATTCGTAATTATTCGAGTAGATTATCTACATTTGTAAAATGGAGGAAGCACATGATTTTTTTAATTTATATGTTGTAGATGCATCTACAGTAAGATTTACTAAAGTTTTGACTTTTGACAGCGCGGGAAAATCCGTCGGGAGCCAATGAGAAGTCAGGATTTTGAATTTTAGAAGGTCGGGCCGACTAGGCAAACAAAAATGTCATCGGCCCCACCCCTCCTACAGGCCTAGTGGCATTATTTTTTTCATCATTTAGGTTGCCCAATCTGAGTTTCAAAAGTCAAAACTTTAATAAATCTCACTGTAAACACTATTTCCAGTTTCGGTGTCTTTAAACGTGAGGTTAAAAACAATATGGCCTAGAGTGGATTTTTTGCAATGATTTGCTAATTAGATCTTCTAATAATAAAATTCATGAAATTTGCTTCTAAATAATCTATATATATAAAACTAAGAGTGACAGTGACTGACTCATCAAAAATTCTCCTACTTCCCATTGACCTAGAGATTTGAAATTTGGTACATAGATAGAGTGTACCATAAATAGAAAAGTGCGGCCATTTTGATTTTGATATGTGTCCGCCATATTGAATTATAGCCGCCATCTTGGATTTTTTCATCAGTAAGTCACCTACTTCCCATTGACCTAGAGATTTGAAATTTGGTACATAGATAGAGTTTACCGTAAATAGAAAAGTGCGGGTGTTTTGATTTCGATATATAGCCACCATATTGAATTATAGCCGCCATCTTAGAGTTACAAAACACATGTATATTATACACACATGTATAGTAACACATTACTATGTGCCGGATATCGTTTTAAAAGCCTTGATTAATACTTTAATTTTGTGGTGTTTTTTTATTTTTAAAAAAATTTGTACGGGTGCATTTGTACCGATTTGTACTTTTGGCTCAGGTTAAGAAGGTGAAATAATTTTTTTTAATTTCATTTTTAAATTTATTAGAATTCATTAGCCTAAATAATGGGTTAATACAGGGTTTGTTTTTTAAATATATTTTTGGTACCTATTGGTACACGGGTACAAATGTGCTTTTTAACACAACACCTACTTTCATGTATATCGTTGAAAAACTCTTGTTTTGTGATATTTTTACTTTTTAGGGGGGTAAAATTGAAAAAAGTCCTTATATAGCTGTTTTTGACAATGGATCCTTAGGTTTTGATTGAAATTTAAAACATTGTTGTTATTTTTTACTCTCCTTTTCGAGACGTTTACGAATATACCTCATTTATTTTGTTATCATCATTTTGACTTTTTCGGGTAAAAAAAATCACATGGGGTGGCTTGACGATTTTTTGGAAAAAAATAAAGTTTGTCTGATCTTTATAAAATTAGTTATGCTTAAAAATACAAGACGAAAGTACTCTTGGAACTTTCTCTCCACGACTTTTAGTTTTCGAGAAAATGCCACTCAAAGTTCATATTTGGCAATTTTTGGATTTTTTGATTGACCATTTTTCAGGCTTTAAAAGTGATAAATGAAAAAAGAATAGCATATTCTTAATCTACTCGACGGGGGCTTTAAAACGACGTATAGTTTGCATGGGGTTGTCGACAACTTTTTTTGCCCAAATTTTCCAGTTCGAAATCTGGGCCCAAAAATAGGGAAATTAATAAAAAATTAATAATATGAGAAATATTGATTTGATTTGATTTAAAATTTGTATGCATGCTTTATTTAATATTAGGAACTCGGAAAAAATTAGTAATTGAACATATTTGTAAGCATGTGTACATTTGGTACAAACGGTACCTAATGCGTTTTTTTAACTTGAGATTTTATGTTGTGAGTGAGAAACAATGTGTTATTAGTAATAATTTTATTAAGTAAGCTTTATATAGCCATTCAGTGAATTTAATTTGTTTTAATATAATGTTGGTACCTATACGAGGTACAGGGGTACAATGATCGAAATATATCATATTATATATCATTTTACAGGGCTTGAAAAGTACTTTCATTGTTGTTATGTACACGTTTTTAAAATTTTACTTTTTAAGGGGTGTAAAGCAACAACCAAATATTAGTACCCGGCCACTAGACGGACGCAGGCTGACCGTAGGTCAGCTGAGACCGGCTAGTGTTATTATAAGTGTACTAAATACCATAATAACTTGAGCTACTAAGTCAAGTGAATTTTAATGTGGCATTGTCCTCTATTAAAATGCAGAAATATTAATAATTACGAAAACATTATGTACTTCTTTTGATTGTTACTCCCATAGATTTTTTTAGAATATAAATGACTTTCATCATTCATTAAATAACATTAAGATGAAGGGATGGTTAGTCCAATGCACTGTGGGACGAAGGAATATTACACTTGTGTCTTTGTAAGGGGAGTAAAAGTTTATAGAAGAAACTTCCGTACGCAGTGGATTGTTACTCCCCTCTGTTTTGTTAATAAGGGGATAAACAATCTGAAGAAGTGTAAAGCTGGGTTCCCACGGGGAGTGAAGACTACAGTGGCGCACTAAAGAGTGAACTCGGCCCGTCTGAACGTGTCGCAGTAAACTCTGCTCTGACGTCACAGGGACTGAGGTAGGGATGGGCTAAACTATTAAATCTGAGTAATAGGTGACACCGTTCCAGCTCCGAGCTGGTAATAGGTATTAATACCTATTATTTTATTATTAGGTGACAAAGTCACTGTCACTGAAAGGAAGTTTTTCTACCTGCTGTCACCAGATCTGGTATTAGGTGCCAATACCTATTATTTTTTTAATAGGTGACAATGTCACTGAATAAGGAATCCGTGACCAGACCAGTGACTGTGACAAGATTTAATAGTTTTAAACACTTGAATCTCAACCTCGAATGAATATTGAATACCTGGTAATATCAGGCTCTCATCGCCCACCATTGTTATTTTTCAGTATTTTCCTGTGCTGATTTAACTCCTCTCAACTCCGTATATACCTGTCTCTTTTATTTATTTTATTATTTAAACCTAATACAAAATATAATTCAATCCCAATCCACATTGCATTGGTTATTAATACATGAATATGGCAAAAATGAGTATTATTAAATTAAATAATAACTAATACGTATCATCAATATATTCATTTCAAAGATTTATTTAAAACGGGTAGCATCCTTGTATACACCATTACTAGACAAATTTGAGCAGAGTTTGGGAAAATTATTCTATTTATTTTGTAACACAATTTCTGCTTCCCATTTGATAAAATTATTCATCAAAGTAATGGACAAGTCGAGTAGAGAGAAGAGTTAAATCAGCAAGAGAAAAAATTAAAAAATGGTGGCCGATGAGAGCCCGATACTTCAAGGTATAGAGTATACGTTCAGGTGTTTAAAAAAACAAACTATTAAATCTTGTTACTGTAACTGGTCTGGTCACGGATCCTTAGAGGAATGTAGCTGGTAGCAGAACTTCCTTTCAGTGACAGTGACTTTTTTCGCCTATTACTAAAATAATAGGTATTCAAAACTTCATATTTAATATTTTATGAAGCAGGCATTACTGGGTATTAGGTATTTCTTATTTCCGTGACCAGTGACTTAGTCATCTATTTAAAAATAATTGGTATTGGAATCCAGTTTCACTATTCAAAACTTCATATTTAATATATATATAACTGTTACAAAAGGGAACAAGCTATGATTAAAAAAAATACACCATTTTTGGACGTTTCGCATTAAAATTCTCAAATACTACACTTCTTACCATAAACCACCTAAACAAGGAATCCTTGTAAAGAATATAATTTTTCGTTGAATGACACCCTTCCCAGCGCTTTACGACAAACCCTTGATCTTCAGCAAAATTTCAAAATTCTACGTCCCTATCACTCAGCCAGTCCATGAAGGTGATCTCCATCAATGCTCAATTTTAAACAATTTTGTTGTAAAGAGCTAAAATTATTGTCATTTGACTATCTACAGACTATTGATATTATTATGGAAAAAACATAGTATTTGAGAACTGTGAAGGAGAAACTCCCAAATTTGATGCTTTTTTTAATGTTTTTGTGAATATCTCAAACTTTTTTTGTTCAGGGTCAAATCTTCTATAAGAGACCCGAAGAGTTGTAGTTTTGTTCGGGGAAACCTTTTTTGTATTTGTACAAGAATTAGTTGTGATCCTGACCAAAAAATTTCACGTCTGATAACATCAATCTACCATCATTAAAAAACTAGTCCGTTAATCTTAAACATTAATTATTAGGGCTAGGATTTGAGCATATTTGCATATTTTTTTCCTGAATAGTACTCATTGAAAGACGCCTTTTGGTGGTATTTTCACCTCTCTGGGACCAACAGAATTTAAATTTATCGAGCATATAAATGCATATAATGGCTGTTTTCAGAAAAGCATATAAATGCATATTCTTGTGGTTTTGTATGCATATTTTTGTGGTTTGTTCGTCTAAATACTTTGTTTTTATTCAAATTCTCCCCCAAATGCATAAAACGGCTCTGCATGAGCGTCATTTCTGAGCAATATCAGACGATTTTCCAAACTACTCTGCACAAGATGCAGCATAAGTTAAGTATTTGTAATAGACGTTTATTGGGCGATTTAAGAAAATCACTAAAAAGTGAAAATATAGAAAAAAATCTTTATGTGTTGACCAATACCAATCAACTTTATAGACTCGACTAATACTGAACATTTTGAAAATAAACTTTTAAACTGTAACTTTTACATAAAACTTCTCATACATATACATACTTGAAACTTGTGGATATAGCAGTGTATCGTACATACAATTTGAAAATAATACTCGTATATGAAGATAAGTTGAAGATATTTTTCGTTTCACTGTCCTCTCTATTGTTTTAAACAGCGTTTTTCGAAAATATTCTGCATATTTAACAGCATATTATGGTTTTTTTCAAGCATATCTATAGAGCATATAATGGGTTTTTCGAGCATATCTATCGAGCATAAAACATGTGGTTTTCCAAGCATATCTATCGAGCATAAAACATGTGGTTTTCCAAGCATATCTATCGAGCATAAAACATGTGGTTTTCGAGCATATCTAGAAATTTTATCGAGCATATCAATCCGAGCCCTATTAATTATAATACCATTTGAAAACTTATGAAAAACAGGAGTTTTTCCTAAAATCGCCACATTTCTAACATCATTAAATAAAGAATAGAAAGCTCAAGAATTTTGTGGTCAAATTTAAAAAACCAAATTATCAAATATAACAGGACTTAAAAGATTCTTAGTTGCTGATAATTTGGAAATTTTTGTTAATTATTCCTTAATAGTCCAGAAGATAGCGTGCAAAAAAATTGTCTGACTAACATCAAGCTAGAAATTTGTATACAAGTCAATTTTTTAGCGCCTTTTAAGAATATGTGGTCGGCAAAGTTAGTCTGCGGGACATAGCTCAGCAATAGGCATTTGAAAAAAACAAACCGGCGGAGAGCGGCCATGTCCCGCCAATTATGGTGGACACTATGGTTTTCGTGATCCTGAGTACAGAATTAGTAAGTAGACCAAAAATCAAGTCGATGTTATTGTCACACTTGATAGGTTAGCTATTCAAATAATACTAATAATCAACGTTGTCACCTGTCAAGGGATAAAGTAACATCAACTTGATTTTCAGTCTACTAACTAATTCTGTACAGAGGATCATGAAAATCACATTGTCCACCATCCTTGGTGAGACATGGCCGCTCTCCGCCGGTTTGTTTTTTTCAAACGCCTACTGCCAAGCTATGTCCCGCAGACGAACTTAGCCGACCACATATTCTTAAAAGGCGCTAAAAGATTGACTTGTATACAAAATTCTAGCTTGATGTTAGTCAGACACTTTTTTGCACGCTATCTCCTGGACTATAAGACTAATTTCTCAAATCTCATTTAGTTTTTTTGATATTAGGCATTTTTGAAAATTGTCATAAAAAAACTATAATAAATTAAATGAATCGATATCTCGAGAACTACTGAGAAATGGGCATATGCTTACTCGATATTTTTTGTTGCATTTGAGCCATAGAATCAGCTTGTTTCGTCTTGGCATTTTATCGCGGGTCACCCTGTAATACATAATAGCTTGTTCCTTTTGTATCAGTTATATAGTTATACATTTCTGTTTCTTTATTTATTGATTCTAGAAGTGTGGTGATTTCACGAAAAACTCCTATTTTTCACAAGCTTTCAAATGGTATAAATAAAGTTTAAGATCAACGGACTATTTTTTGGAATTAAGGGGGATTGAATGTTACCAGGCGTGAATTTTAGGTTTCTGTACAAAGTACAAAAAGAAACCTTATATAACGGCTCTGTCTGTCTGTCTGTCCGTCTGTTGGCTTGTTTCAACTCATAAACTACTCTAGCTAGAAACATGAAATTTGGCACACAGGTACATCTCGGCATTTTAGACAATCTTTCCAAGATGGCAACCCTTCCAATATGGCGGGTGATCAAAAAAAAGTTTTTAGCTACCATGGCATGTTATACATCAATTTAAAGGTCTTGAAGTGTAGAAAAAGAATATGCAACTATTAAAATAACACATGTATTTTCATGAACTATCTATGTGTACCCAGTTTTAGTGATGTATATTGAGGATGGATCCTGACGTGGGTAAGAAATAAGTATCACTCAGTTCAGTGTCGGCAACGTTTCGACCTCACCGGTCCTTATCAAGCCTAGTATACATCTAGTAGACATAATATCTATCTCAATAATATATGTCTGCTAACTGTCAGATCTACAATTTAGTATTGCTTCGTCTTGAGGTATCCTATTGTTAGATACTTCCTCCATTATAATATTCTACAAAGTGTAATAATTTCTCAAACTACATGACTAAATTCAAAATAAACATTCACCCATCTATACCATATTCTAAAACTACTATCACAGAATTTAAATAACAAAATAACAAGAAAAACGTTAAAAAAAAACAAAAAAAAAAAACAACTATTTGGTATTGGTAACAAGCTTTGATCATCAAAGCTTATAGGATCAATAGGATACCTCAAGACGAAACAATACTAAATTGTAGATCTGACAGTTAGCAGACATATATTATTGAGATAGATATTTATGTCTACTAGATGTATACTAGGCTTGATAAGGACCGGTAAGGTCGAAACGTTGCCGACACTGAACTGAGTGATACTTATTTCTTACCCACGTCAGGATCCATCCTCAATATACATAACACATGTAATATTTTCAAGATGGCGGCCAATATGGCGGATGACTAAAAACAAAAATTTAGTAACCATGGCATATTATACATCAATTTAATGGTCTTGAAGTGTAGAAAATGAATATGCAACTATGAAAATAACACACATAATATTTTCAAGATGGCGGCCAATATGGGGGATGACTAAAAACAAAAATTTAGTAACCATGGCATATTATACATCAATTTAAAGGTCTTGAAGTGTAGAAAATGAATTTGTAATAATTAAAATTCCACACTGAATATTTTCAAGATGGCGGCCAATATGGTAAGTGACTATTAAAAAAAAGGTTTTTAGTTACCTTGGCATGTTATACATCAATTTAAAGGTCTTAAAGTGTAGAGAAAGAATATGCAACTATTACATTTAATATTTTAACTTAACCGTACAGAAACCGGCGATTATCGCCTCACGTACTTACGTAAATAAGTACGTGAAGCGCGCCTTACTTGTTTTTAGTCAGGATCACAACCAATTCTTGTACAAATGCAAAAAAAGTCTCCCCGAACGAAACCATAACACTTCTTATAGCAAATTTGGCTTCAGTGTGGGGGCGAGATTGCGACACCAGGGTCCAGGGTGTTTTGGGTGTATGAAATACCCTTCACCAAAAGGAGGGTTCCGGGGAAAAATTTTTAAAATCTAGGTGAAAAAATGTGAGTTTTAAGAGTATTTGAGGCTAATTTTCTAGATGATTCATCCTTAGTTAAAAGTTAAATGTTTCATAAATAAACTTAAAACGAAATTTTGTCACGTTTTTAATTCGTTTAAAATTTTTAAGAGCATAATAGTAGGCACAAAAAGTAAATTAAACCAAAACAATGTTCAAAGAAAAATTATAAAGTTAAATTTTCCAAGAAAGTGGCGACCGCCCCCTATAGTTTTTACTCAAATAGTTTTTTACCTTGCTTAATACTGAAAATGATCTCTTAACCGTTTGTTGCAGCGGTGCAGTTAAATATTTATTATTTTTATGTTGTATGTATATGTGTAATTTTAATACAGCCTTAAAAATAAAATTATAAATTTTTCCGCCCCTCAAATATTGCCGCCCTGTGCTTGAGCACAGATTGGCACTTTCTTAAATCCGGCCCGAATTATAATATATTCTTTACGTTGTTTTAAAAGGTAGTAACTGTGCCTGTGCCGTCGGCAAGACGGTGAAACTATTAAGTTTCTAAAATTGTATTCCAGTTACTCATTTTTGTATGATTCGAGCTGTTCAAATTATAAAGATAAAGATTTTAGAGAAGCTCGTTCATGGTTGGCACCCTGGAATCAACTGAGAAGTGAGAAGCGTGATCACTTTCCTGTGCTCCTCCGCTACTTCACTCTTCTTCCCCCCTCCAGGCGTGGGCCACAACAGTCTTCACTCTAGTGTGGCACTGTAGAGTGTTCACTCCCCGTGGGAACCCGGCTTAAAGATAAGTTAATTACCACCATGAGCCCTTCTAGGGTCTAGGCCTAGGGAATTAGTTTTTCCTGGTTGAAAAACGGTTTTGATGTGGTGGGGATGAGAGGATAGAATGGAATATGGAATAAAGATGGAAAAGAACTAGAGAGATTGTGATGGGATTATGGGATGGAGGTAGGAGAAAACTGAAGAGTAGTAGATAGAGAGAGTATTTCCAGGAAGTGCTAATTAGAGCTCTACATTGACCTTTTAGAGAAAGGCGAACAGTGAGGAGGAAAGACAAATACTTACTCATCCACCCACTAAAAGAATGATTGAAACAGTAGCGTATCCAGCGGCTAGGTCTGGAGGGGGCACATTTCTAAGTCAGTGGTAACAAGAAAAGGGAACTACTTATTCAACAAAGCAGCAACCCCCCCCCCCCCCCCCCCCAAAAAAAAAAATTAAATATATAACCAATTTTATGTAAAAATTATTATAATTAATTTACAATAAGATTATTATATTATGTATGAAAGCTATTTCCGTTTGATTATACAAGATACAGTTAAAATTTACTCTGATTTTGAAGTATAAAATAAAATTTGAATAATTGACTTCAGTCTTCAAACTATCATATAATAAAGTGAAGAGATGAGAACATTTTGAGAAGCATTTTGTTTGAATCTTAACATGTGTTAAATTTGATATCTAAAATCCATAGGATTATGTTTTGTTGGGTAGAGGGAGGAAGAGCTGTGTCTGTTCTCTAACTTGTCAGATGTGTGTTTTGATGTCAACTGAATACGGAATAAGCTTCCAAATGTAGACTGCCTTAGAAATCCACGGGGNTAATTCGGATTGTACGTGCCACCACTTTAAGGTTAGGTTAAATTAAGTGAGCCAAGAAAGTCTCTTTATTTCTTAATTAAGTATAAAATAATATATTATAGTATAGTATAGTATAATGCAGTTAAAAAATTATACCAAGTATATTGTGTATGATAATACAAAATCTGGTTGATTAGCATGTCTTTATTTAGAATGTCGTGCTTTATACGTATGTGCTAACACTGCTCGATTGCGCCTTTAAATGTCTTTCTAACCGTTTTCGTTTGTCGTGTTTTGAATTTTGAAATGTTTTTTTTATTTTAACTGCGTTTTAACATTTTAAGTTGAATATTGAAATCGTTTAAGGGGACTATTAGTGTATTGTTAGATGTTTTTACCAGTTTTAATAACTTAACAATATGGGTCGTTATCAAGATTTGAAAAATCTTTATGATGTCGAGAAGACCATAGGATCAGGAGGATTCGCAAAAGTTAAACTCGCGACACATTTAATTACCGGAGACAAAGTTGCCTTAAAAATTATGGATAAGGCCGCTCTCGGGGTATATAATTTTCTTTAATACTTAATCATACTTAAGTAAATACATAAACATACTAGCTTATAGTAAGTTTCAAATGAAACAAGCGTGCTTCGATTCAAATATTTTCCTTCATACCTAATATAAATATTAAAGATTGTAAGATCCTTGTAATAGGCATTTGTTTAAATTTTAAGAATTGTGGCATGCTCTCTGCAAACCCCGACACCCTTAGAGGTATAAGGGTACGTCTAAGTAAGTAAGTAAGTTAAATTTTAAGGCTGAATGGTGGTTTGATTTAGTGTCTGAAATTTCTTATTAAAGGTGTTCCATATACTGTAGTTCTACCAATTAATGGAGTTTACATTCTATTACATTCAAATATTTATTCTTTGGGTTCTTACTTCCTATTATTTACAGCTTAAATACGACCCTGTATCGTATTTAGAATAGAATAGATTTTTTGTTAACTAACCATGGTTTTGCTGCACCTTGTGTTAATGTTCCTATTCCAGTTGCAGGGCTTGTTCAATAAACTTATGACACCTATTCCAGTTGAAGGGCTTGTTCAATAAACTTATGACACGTATTCCAGTTGCAGGGCTTGTTCAATAAACTTATGACACCTATTCCAGTTGATGGGCTTGTTCAATAAACTTATGACACCTATTCCAGTTGCAGGGCTTGTTCAATAAACTTATGACACCTATTCCAGTTGAAGGGCTTGTTCAATAAACTTATGACACCTAATCCAGTTGCAAGGCTTGTTCAATAAACTGTTATGACAAAGGGCACAGTTCAGCTATATACTGTAGGAATGATGTTTTTCAGTCAAACACGTCTTTAGACAAAGAAATATACAGAAGCATTATACGATAATAATATGCATTAGACAAATCAACTATTCGATATTTCGATAGTATTTATGATAAGACTGTAACCCAAATAAGTAATAGGGTATATCAACAATTTGCTTCATAGATTTATTGCTTAAATTTAATATATGCTGTTATTAGAAGTTGGGCTATTTGATTTATTAAAAGTAGGCGGGTTTAAAACACAAACTTCCTTGAACATTGTCTTTTGAAAAAGGGATATTATGTCTTAAATGTATAAATTATAAAGTATTTTTTGGAAGAAAATATATTAGTCTAGGCCCATCCAGAGGCCAAGCCATTCCCAACTGCAGATTAGCAACTAACTACTATACTAACTGTAATCAGTAAATAAGAATTGACAGAGGGTTTCAGTTATCCTTCAAAGGCCGTAAAGCACTTCTATAATCTAAAACTTTTTTGTTTATAAATTGATTATAATATAATTATTAATTGTTTGTTTATTGAAACTAGTTATATTGTTGTACACTTTCAGGATGATTACCATAGAGTGAAATTAGAATTAGATGCATTAAAGAGTATATCACATCATCATATCTGTAAACTGTATCAAGTTATAGAAACTCCCACACATTTCTTCTTGGTTTTAGAATACTGTTCTGGCGGAGAGTTATTTGATTATATTGGTAATTATAAAACTGATAATTTAGAGAATATTCTTTATACATATGTTATGTTTTAAATATTTAGAAGATTGAAAATGTATAATGATCAACATAATTTTGGTTGTTATTTTGTTTCAGTTGATAAGAAACGTTTATCTGAAGCTGAATCACGGACTTTTTTCAGACAGATTCTTTCAGCAGTTGCTTACATGCATATGAAAGGATATGCTCATAGAGACCTTAAACCTGTAAGTTCATAATTTAAGTACCCTCTATTTTTTGAGTTAACTAGGTTGTGAATTGTTATAAGTAATATATTATTGCATTCAATTTTGTGTTAATAATATTTTTGTTTAATAATTTCTTAATATTGTACACACGTAAATTTTTGCCAGACGCACACTGGAGACATAACATTCTGCAGACAGTTTCCGAACTTTCTTCATTGTGTCTGCCTTGTCACACTTATGTTGTCATAGAGATAGTCACATATCTTGTACCCAGTAAAATGGACCTTGTGGAAATTGCTGTGATTTGTGCATAGCAGTGTGCGGACAGAAATGTTTTGGGACATCTTTTTGGCTGGAGGACTCTTTTGTCTTGCACCTGTCTTACAAACTCTAATGAAAGCTGCTTACAATGTTGGGAGAGAAAGCTATTGACAAAAATTTTAGGCCCTGTGAACAAGGGTGGAGATGGAAACGTAGGTGCAATGATGAGCTACATATTCATTCTCTACGGCAAACCAGATCTGGTGGCTGAGATTAAGGATGCCTCTAGTGTGCGCACTCCCATATACTGTGTAAAACCCCTTGAGGTAGTGGCAAAACTGTGCGGGCAAAAATTCTCCTGAGTGCACCTGGCCTAAAGTTGGTGACAATAATTTTAACAATAAATTATATTAGAAAAATTATATCAATACATGTTAAAATTTAAAAAGTAAGCTCATATATGAGATTACTCTCCAATCATTAAAGTTAGGCAGCATTGGGTGTGTTCACTACTTGGATAGGTGTCCACACAGATCTTTTCAATGCCAATACCCCCGCATAGTATCCACCCAGCATAGCTTAAACGAACAGGTAGCTTCTCGGAAGAAAAAGTTAACACCAGAAGGTTTAACCTATAAAAACACGATAAACACTCATAGTGGTATGATAAAAAATTGTTGATAACAGAGAAGTCTTCACTCATAAGGTTTGGTTGTCTTGTATCAATCCAGTATTGAATGGATTACAAGGCTAATCTCAGTTTGTTCAAAGGACAAAGGCACACATATGTGTGTTTTTTGTCCTACCTTTTGAGGCATAAAAGCCTCTCGGAATTGGAAAAATATATGCTAGTCTGAATCTTATTAAAGTTACGAATTAAATTTCAATGATTTGGATTAATAATGTAAACACATTTTGTAATTTGTGCAGTATAATAAAAATGGAGAAATTTGATTTAATTTTATGAGATCATTGCAATTAAGTTTTTTTTTGTTGATAACTTAAATAAAATTTTCTAATTTCATACAGTCTTGTTTTTAACCTGAAAAGATCTTGAAGAAAATTAGGAGACTGGTTGTGGGCACCTGTTTAAGCATAACTAGTTTTGAAACTTTTACGAATATTTAATGACTTCTTGTAGTTTAAGACACCTGCTGGATATGACTTGTGCAACCTTTTTTAATAGTAGTTTATGACTCTTATTGTGGAGTGGCACAAATACAACAACTGAATACCACATTTTTTTTTGGTTTTTCACTAGGATTTAAAATATGAAAAAAAAAAAAAAAAAAAAAAAAAAATATTATAAAAGAATCACATAGAATCCTCCTTTTTTTCCTCTCTTATTAAGCAATTATTAATATCTAATGATATTTCCGGAATAGGTATCTTAAGCTATAATGTTAATAACCACAACATTCCCCCTTATTAAACTGTTACTCTTTGATTGATAATATTCTCTCATGTTTCAGGAAAACATCCTTCTTGATAGTGATATGAACTTGAAACTTATAGATTTCGGATTGTGTGCTAAACCAAAAGAAGGAATCAGCTCTTATCTAAAAACTTCATGTGGTTCTCCTACATATGCTGCTCCAGAACTTATTAAAGGCCAATCTTACCTCGGTAAGTTTTATTCAGGGACTAAAAAATATTAGTACCAAAGAATATAAAAATAATATTTTGTATTTTAAAAGATTGGTTGCTGTCTTCAACAGTACTTCAGAAAATCTAAGGTTTCTTTTTTTTTTTAAATGCACCGACAAAGCTGTAACAATCAAATGATGCTTAGTAAGTTTTATTGATATTCAATATGTTGTATTTAGGTTCTGAAACAGATGTGTGGAGTATGGGTGTTCTCCTGTATGCATTAATGTGTGGCTGTCTTCCTTTTGATGCTGACACAATTGAAAGTTTATACAAAAAAATTCTGGTGAGCAATACAATTTTAAAATATTTTAATTTCATATTTTTTTTTTCTTTTTAAAAATAGTAATGTTTTAATCTTAAATACTGTATCTATGTAAGTCATCAAACCTTTTCAGTTTCTTATATTATATTCCATGTTATTTTACCTAAAGATAAGTTAAAGATGATTAGTCCACAGTCAATTGAAAAAGGTTAGTGATAGAGGGAACTTGAGAACAATAAATTATACTTCTCTAAATTGGCCAGCTGAATAACTTATTTAAAAATTTTCTTTTTGATCTTGAACCCTTTTTTGGTAGTTTTAAAACGTTCCTCTATAGAATTGTGCCTTTTACAGGGTTATTTTTTTTAGGATTATTCTACACATTTGGGCTTCTTCAGGCAACAATTGTTAATGTTCTAGCCTGAAGAAGCCCGAATGTGCAGGGCAAAATATAACTTAAAAAAGACTAACGTACTAAGTTTAACGTTTTATGATCACTCCATTCAAAAGCAGATACTTATGCTGTGCAGTTATGATTTATTATTTAACATCCTATTATTGTGGAACCACCCTGATGATTTTAATTTTATATTAAGCTTATAAACGCTGCTGTAGATTTGATATTTTTTTTGCCAGTAAATTGGCGAATAAAAGCAAGACTCTCTCATCTTGTATTGCTCACACTCAAGTTACTGAAGTTGGCACCTCTTTAATTTGTCACTCCCCTCATAAAAAACAGAGGGTAGTAACAATCTAAAGGATGTGTACGGAATGTTGTCATTAGACTGTTACTCCCCTTTTAAAAACAGAAGTGTGATATCCCTTTGTCCCAAAGTACATTGGACTAAACATCTCTTTGTCTTAATAGTTATTTAGTCAGTCATTTATATTCTAAAAAAAAAACATAGGGGAGTAACAATCTAAAGAAGTACCCTGATGTTTGCTATAACACTATTTTAATTGAATAGACATTATTTCTTTTGATTAAATAATCAAATTGTAATAGTTTCTTTTTTATTGGTTCATTGCAGGCTGGAGAATACGCAGAACCCCCTTGGCTATCTGAATTAAGTAAGGGAATAATTAGATCAATGCTGCAAACTGATCCAAAGCGAAGAATAACAGTGGATCAATTATGCATTCATCCATGGATTACAATGGGCTACCTGGAACCTGTCTCACCTAGAACTCTACATCTGGTAAGCTATATTGTATTATTTAATAATATTGTATTATTTTTATTGATTTGTATTTTATTTTTAACAGAACGCACATTATAAGAGGTATTTTATTATGGTAAATACAATAATAGTGTAAAATTATTAATAATACGTAGTGCCTATGGAGGTTTTAGGCTTGCCATAGGGTTTATGCAACTAGATATGTAATTAGATGGCAAGGGATTGTTGTGCTATATAAATAAGGGACAGCTATATAAATTGTACAATTTGCTTCCGTGATCGGATGGATATTGCGGTGCTGTGTGGACACCAAGTGTGGGGCCCTTGCCAGGGTTGGAATTTGAATCCACTACATACCTCTAAAAACCTAAGCAAAGATAATAATAAAAATGAATAATTATTAGAAAAATCATATGAATCAATTAATTAAAATAACACTGTAGCAAGTTCTAAGATGCAATTGGTCAACTACACATTAGTCCAAATTAATACTGTCAAAAGCAGTTTAAGGAAGAATATTGGACCTTATATTTACATTGTTGTATCGTGTGTTTTAGCATAGAGAGAAGAACTCTGCTGTAATTGAGACGATGGCAAATCATTATATGGTAACTGCAAAATCCATGTGGGAATTCATATCAAAATGGTCTTACGACTACTACACTGCTACATACTTAGTACTTCTGCATAGGTACTACATGAGACAACCATTAGTTATTAAACAGAGCTATGGAACTATTAGAAACCGACTTACAATGGTAATTATATCTATTGCTTTTATATTCAGCTATAAATTTAGCACGTAAAGATCTAGTTTTATTGTAGTATAGTATTACTCAAAGTCAAATATTTTAATTAGTGAAACTAGTGACAAAATTATTTTTTTGCCTTCTGTTTCTTCTTCTTTTATGTATATTTTCTTGTTACTCTACCATACTACTAACATTTGATAGGCTCCAATTTATATTTACTAAACAAAAATAAAAAATATAATTTTACATTTGACAAAATCTTCTGCTCTCATTAACTCTCTCCACCCCATTTTTATTATTTTTTTATTTTCCCACGCTATCAGAGTAAATTAGTAAATACTAATTTTAAAATGAGTTTAAGTTCTTATTTTGTTCTCCGATATAATGATGTAGATTCACCATTATCATATTAATTGCAATTCTACTTCTTCCAAAATCTCCTCTGATGATGGCCTTATAAAGGCTATAAGCGTTTTAATAAATAAACAAGTATTAAGTAGAAATAAATGGTTTCTTTTAACCCATGAATATTTATTTATTATTTTGATTAGATAAATTGTGTAATTCGAATGTTTTCAGACACGACAGAGGTGTAATGAAATCAAAGACACAGGTATTAAAGCAGATACAGTCAGTCCCCTTAAGCAGCAGAACTGCACACCTAGTCAAACACCAATTACTGATAACAATAAAAAAGGTATTACTTTTTTTTAGAGATTAATCATAAAATGTTTTGTTATGAGCTCGAGACAGAGAAAAGAGACATTGGAAAAATGAAAGAAGTGGTTCTTTAAGCTATAGCAGAAGGGATAGATTTCTAGGATTAGCTTTAGGACTGATTTTTGATTGCATTGTCATGTATTGTATGTAAAATTTATTTTAGCGAGATGCGAGATCTTTAATTTTGTGTCACTAATCCTGCATTGCACATAACACACTTTACAACTTTGCAGCACCTATGAGAGTATAGTTCTTCTTAAAAAAGATTATATTGATATTAAGAATAAAATTGTAAAAAAAAAAGATTTTTTCTATTAAGTTAAAGTCATTAAGATTTCTGTTGGATGATCTCCTCTGCTGACATTCTTGTAATATACTCTCTAGCCATAAATATTAGTATGAAAAAATTAAAATTTATTAATATTTTGACCACTTGCATCCAACATTAAAAATAATAAAGAGTTTAAGTAAGATGTGAAGTGCAATTAACATCTATGTCTTTTTGAGGTCAAGCCTAACCTGCTCTCCCAACTGTACTTCTATCTATTTTCTAATACTCAGGCCCATAGTTCAGATTCTATCTAACTATTTAGCCTTGTGAAGCTTATCTGTACGGTTCTATGCATGTGTTTCGCTCTCTCTCAGCTTTTTTCATTCTTCAGTTATTTAAAGTTGATATTTTATTTTCCAGCCCGTGCGTTGTGTTAAGGAATTGTTTATCCGGCCTTAACCGTGTTATTTATTATGTATTGAAATTTGTCACCTTATGATTTAAGTTGTTATGTGTTTGTTCTATATTTTTTTTTTGTTTTTCTTTTTAGGAGATGATAAAGAAAATAACAGCAAGAAAGTCACAACGAGAACTGTGCGTAAGCGTCTCTACCCTTCAGATGACTCTAGCTCTCCAAGTAATTTTCTTTTAAACACTTATCGTTCAATAAAACCATTTGTTAGGAATATTAAATATCTTATCATTTAAAAAAGGAAATAAAATAAAAGTTTTGAGTTCTCTTTCGAATTTAACTTTTACTAAAGATACTTTGTTGTATATGCCAGTAAATGGCTACATACCACATTATGCACTAGACTACTAGACATCTTTTAATGATAAAGAACAAGATGTGAACACTAAATTATTCTATTTTTAAGTTAAGCCAATAAGTGATGACGTATTTTTTATGTCCCATTAAATTTTTGCATTTTCTTTTTCCTTTTTATCCTTTTTGTTTTGCAATATTTATTTATAATTTTAGAAGAGGTGTAGATCAATAACCAAACAACGTCTTCACACAAAATAACTGTATTTGCTACAATTGACCGGTTTCGGCTGTTCTAATGCAGCCTTCTTCAGATAATCTGTGTTCTGGATAATGCAAGTCTTGCATTTTTAGAGTCTCCTAATAACCTACACAGAATATCTGAAGAAGGCTGAATTAGAACAGCCGAAACCGGTCAATTGTAGCAAATACAGTTATTTTGTGAGAAGACGTTGTTTGGTTATTGATCTACTCCTCTTCTATGATGAGTCGCTATCACACATTGGAGAAAAATACAGTCGATGATTTATAATTTGTTTCCTCTTCATGAAACTTATTGTATATAATTTTTTATAATACTATTACTGTTTACCTATTTCTGGCTTAATTACATAATTGAAATATTAATATTTATTATTGAATAATGTTGTTTTTTTTACCTTCCATCTGCTCTTCTGAACAAACTAATACTTTTTATTTATTTATTTTTTTTTTTAGTTCCTGTTAAAATGACACCTGGAAAGAAACCTGTGATACAATCTAATAATTCAACCAGGTAAATTATTTAGTCAAATTATAAAATTATTTAATCTAATTTTTCAAATCTACGGGATGGGCCTTTAGATACAAAACAAGACACTATTCAATTTCAATCCTTGTTCGGCTTTGCTGTTTTAGTGCATTTAATTTAATATATTGTATTAAATTATTTGTCTATTTTTACTTGATGAGTACGCTGAACAATTTGGTGCTTGTTTAATATTTGTGAATCCTCCTGAATATTTATTATTTCAGTATGGGAACCTTATTATCAGATTCATTTTCTACTCATTTAGATATATTTTTTTAATGATTTCATAATTAGTAGTACAGCAGAGTCTCGTTTATCCAGACCCCGCTAGTCCGTAGCGGGCCAAAACAAACATATAATCCGGACGGGCCAAAAACTATGTACAAATTGGAACCAGGGTTAAGATTTATTGATTATTAATATAATTGGAGTTTCTGTTTTCATTGTCTATTAAAATGTATAAAATTATTCCTAGAATAGTTTATAGGTGTATATTCAGACTGTTTGAACGAGGAATACCCGGTATTTTTGTTAAAAATTGACAGATTTAAGAATGAGTAAGAACATCGATAAATCTGTTTCGGTTCCATAGAAATGTAGGGCGGAAGATATAAAGGTAGTGTATTCCAGGAAGTACAATTATATGTGACTGAGATGGGGAAGGGTTTTAAGAAACATGTAGCGGCCGCTCAACACAGTTCCATGAAATTTTGCCAAGCCGACAATGTCTAATGTCTCAACTTTTTGAGAAATGATTATTGCTCCTCGAATTTCATATCAGAACACAGCCTGTTTCTCAGGAAGTCTTCTATACCTGCCATCTTCATAATAGATTGTCATTTTATTTTAATTAATTTAATATTTGGACTGGTGACAGAACAGCTCTTATTAAAGGGTTAAATAGTGGACCTATGTTGTCCATGTTTTGGAGACTAACAGAAGTAATTTTTACGATAAAAACCTCGATTTTAATAGTTTTACCCTAATGAAGCTTGTTTTACAGACACATTAAAACTGATTCCGTTTAATCCGGACTTTTGGTAATCCGAAAACGGGTCCGGTCCCGTCAAACTCGGATTAGCGAGACTCTACTGTACCTAAAATATTATAGTTCTAGTTTTTACTGTTATAGTCTCATTGCTTTGAGAAAAGCTTTATAACTCTTTTAAACTTTAGTCTATTTGCACTATTATTTTATTTTCTATTTTTTTTATTATTAAATTTTTTTAATTATAAAAATACTTGTGTTCATAGTTTTGTCAACGAATTACACTGTATTATTAAATTACCTTATTTTGAATTAAAAAATATTTAAGCTTTATGTTGCTTGTGTTTTTAGTGCCACCTCTTCTCCTACTACACCAGGAAGTAAATTACTGAATACTATTGAGAAGAAATTATCCCATGTTAGGAATGTGCTTACTCCTAGAAAGCGGAACAATCACTTTCTTGGTCCTGCTGTACTTAAAACAAAGGTAAAATGTTTTAAATTTTATTTTAGTCTGAACTTTATTAAATAAACATAATATGTCAGTGTGTAGTAAAAACCTGTGAACTTTTAAAAAATATTAAGTAAAGTTCAATTGTTTCTACTCGGATTTTTAAAAGAGTGATTTAGTTAGTCAGATGACTAACTTGCAGAGGTTATCAGTTCATTACACAATATAGTTTGTTATAAAGAGAACCTTTCTAGCTTATGTTTCTATCACTTCCAAAAATACTTTAAATATTAAAACTTGATTCAAAAACTATATATATATTTTTTTTTCTAGAATCTGGTTTATTATAGATCGATTTCTTCTCTTTGACATTTGTCCTAAAGTAAATAAATGATATTAATGTTTGGTGCAACTGCCTGTCGAGGATATTAGCCCGCCAAAAGGCTTTTTAAAACTATATATGTAATAGATGGCATGGATGGGGTTGACATGTCAATCTTTCAGATGCATAAACTGTATCATTGGAATTCATTAAAGGATGGTGATCTCTTAATTATGTTGCTATCGTTATACCAATGTTGGGTGAAACCTGAGTGTGGAGGCCTTTCACTTGTTTTGGAGTCAACCCCAGTTTCCAAAGCACAAATAAGGAACCCCGAAAGTAAAAGATGACACTTTTTAAGCCTTTTATTTGTATTTACGAGTTGATATTTTGGTTGTGACAGGCCGTGTGAGCAAAAGATGATTTGTTTAAAAATTAAAATCTGGGCTGTTAGCAGATTGATATTGTGTCTTTGTCCTAACATGTGCATTGAAACATCAATATCCTTTTAGTTGACAAAAATAGCTAATAAACGATGTAATTTGCGTGAACAACCTCTTTAATATATAGGTATTAAAATATATACCCATAAATTTAAAATAATCAAATTTCTTTAATTGTTTAAAATTTTAATCTCATGCAGTTTTAATGTATTTTTACTCCTTTTTTTAGCCGTAATAAATAAAAATATTAATTTTGTGTTACAGAATTTGTGCAATGTATCTACAACAAGGAGTACAAATCCAGATTACATCTTGGAGGAACTCTCGAGAGCTCTCAAAGAAAAAGACATTATCACAAAGAAAAAAGGGTGAGCTTAAACATTTAATTTTAATATTTGTTGATGATTTTCGTAATGTTGATGATTTTGTAAGCTTGGGGATAACACAAAAATCAACATGAAATATAATACAGGGTGGGCAAAAAAAACCCGCACTTTTTTGAACACTTATAGCTCAGCTTCTGTAGTAGATAGAGATATGGGGTTTGCGGGGTCTGAAAACTACATTCTTCTACTTTAAATTTCATAACTATAACTTTAAAAACGATTGGGTGAAAGCCACGCAATGACAGTTTGAAATAGGGTCTTCAAAAAAGTCGTTGTCCGGGTAGTGATCTTGTCTGGTATTATAGTTTTGCTAGAATAAATTACCATATGGTTTAAGGGGGGGGGGGAGGTCTTTGTAGGTAAGCGGGAGGAGTCCCTCAGTGTTATAACAAACATTGAAGATGGTTTAAGCACAATATTGCCTGAAATTAAAGATCAAATGCTAAATTACACTTTTATGCAAGATGTTCCCTTGCCCCATCTATCGTTGCAAACAATCCAATACTTGCAAGAGAAATGCCCAGCCTTCAGGCAAAATTGTGCTTAACACACCTTCAATTTTTGTTATAACACTGAGGGACTCCTATCAATTACCTACAGAGAACCCCCCCCCCTTTTTCACCCCATATGATAATCTATTCTATCAAAACCATAATACCAGACAAGATCACTACCCGGACAACGACTTTTTTGAAGACCCTATTTCAAACTGTCATTGCGTGGCTTCCACCCAATCGTTTTTAAAGATATAGATATGAAATTTAAAGTAGAAGAATGTAGTTTTCAAACCCCGAAAACCCCATATCTCTATCTACTACAGAAGCCAAGCTGTAAGTGTTCAAAACAGTGCGTTTTTTTTTGGCTACCACCCTGCATATAATTACTATTTATAATATAATAATTTTTAATATTTTTATGAATATTAATCTTAAAACGTTGAGGCTGTTAAGAAAATTTGGATCTTTGGTGTCAACTTTTCTAAATTGAAACAAACTGTACATTAAGTGTTTTCATAGTTAAATAAAATCCCTTCAAATCACTTATTATTTTTGCTTTTTAACTGAACAAACTAATTAAAATTTCTTGTCTATTTTTATATTTCAGATATCGTCTGAGAGGATGGTTAGAAGGTATCGACAGCAAAGGAAAAGGGTGTTTCTTTGAACTCGAAGTTTGTTTAATTGAAACTTCCAAAAATTCTAAAAATATCGTAGGTATTAGAAGAAAACGTCTTAAAGGTGATGCTTGGGCTTATAAAAGGATATGTGAACAAATTCTTTCCATGACACAGATACAATCAATCAATTCACCTTCTACATAAATTAACATTTAATAAGAATAGATAATTATATTTTGGTGGGGGGAAATATTTTCATATAAAGGTAAAGGGCTTTTCGTGGGAAAGATTTTCCAAAGTTTATAAATTTTTTGTTTCAATTAACATCTTTTATATATACTTAAAATATATATAGGTATAATTAGTCATATTATTTTGGGGCTGGATTATTAAAATAATAAAAAAATTATTATACTTTTATTTTAGGATTAAATTTCTAGTAAATGGAATTTAACTATAAGAAATATGCTACACATTGAAGTGTTACTTTATCTTATTTTAATGCTTTGCAGCATTATTTTCTTCTTTAGCTAGACATGTGTTAGTATTCAGATATCATACTAAACATTAACATTTGTATTATTTTTGACTATATTTTGTTTATTCAGGGTTTTTTTAGTGTTGTATTATAATTAAAAAATGGGTGTAAATATTTAAAAAAAAAAAAAATACATATTTTTGTAACAATGATGGTTTGTTTCTCATACAACCATCTAGATGTACTTAGTATTAAGAATGTTAATATTATTGCTTAAACTATTTAACTAACATTAATTTGTAAAAAACAATTACCTAATAATGCTTTAAATTATAAATGTATATTACCAATTTATTTATTAATTTAATTTAAGGTCAGGTACTAAATTAGTACTAAGAGCAAATAATGTATGTAATATTTATCTTTCCTGTTAATAAATTTGAAATAAATCACTTGAAGTTGTTATTTTTGGTTACAAACCTTCAAAAGGCACCTGGAAAAAATGGGACCTACCTACCTAGTAGTGAGGGATTCTTACCCTAACCAATTAGAAACCTGAAACCACACCTTATCCTATGTTTCAAGACCGGAACCTCTTTCGCATTACCTCCGTCTGGGTTGTGCTGTACTCCACCTTTTATGGCTGTTCCTACTAATTTTATAAGAAATTCATAATCCTTTTTACAATGCAACACCGCAAACCCTGGGTTTACAGAAGCAATTTTTGCCTTTTCTTAGTGGTCACGTGTATGGGTTTTTAACCCACCCCGTATTTTTTTTTTGTTTTTAAGTGGCAAACCTAATATATGTAGATGATTGCTTTGCAGCTGACCACCTTAGTTGTTAAGAGACAAGGTAATTCACAATGCAGTTTATCGGTTACAGTTTCTTTTCTGGAAGGTGGTTGGGTTAGGTCTGGTTTACTTTCCAAGCAATCTAGACCAGGGTTCGTCCTGACCAGTTAGTGTGAATGGCCTTCAATTAGTCAACCCTTAGTTCGCCTCTTATCTAAAAACTTATAATATGTGTTGTTTTGTGTTTAAAGGCAGGAGTTGCCGCTTTTCTTTAGTTCGTATCCATTTCATTTATATCTTCTTTCATAAGGCTCAATCAATTAATAAAATTTAGTTTCATCATCCACCCTTTTGGCAAACTTATTTTTCTTCTCCATGAATATATATTGCGTTGCCAGAAAGGATTCGATTGATGCTATTTTACTCGAAATTAACTAAAAAGACAACACAGTTGTAAATATAGAATCTAGTTGACAAAAGGAGATTCTATCTTTGACTAATTAGGGACTGACAGGTCAGTGTGAATGGGTTGGACCGTCACTAGACCTTGCCATAACCGAAAGTGAAAATTCGCATCAATAAACACCTCAGCCTCTAAGGATATTGGATATTGTACTCTTAAGAGTTTATAGTTTCATGATCAACAAGTGATACAATAGGAAGTATTAATAATTTTAAAAGGATATTATAATAAATTAATTCATGGGATTAAATCTCATTTATTAATAAATATATATATTAACCTACATTTACTATACATAAATACCTATTGCAACTAGTATGTTCATCATCATTTAAGAACTGGGTGCCTTCATCAATACCTTTACAATTATTTAATTTTTGTTTATTTATATATATATCAATTTTTTTTTTACAATAAAGTAAATCACATTATCAAAAATAACAAAAAAAAAAAAACTTCATAATCCATGAGTATAAGTTATGTTTCCATGAGTTTACAATGTAATTGGTTATATTTATTGTTTTTTTTTTTTTACAATGGAGTTAGACTTCAATAAATGTAAATTAAATTATAGCCTACACAACAAAAGTGAACAATTAAAATTATATACATAAAATTGTTCACTTTTATTTTAACCTTTTTTAAAAATTTGTTTCTAATTTCAATATATAAATATAATGCTATCATTTTTCTTATTTATTATTACACTAAAAACCCATTTATCCGAATCATATAAGACTGGGATTATTTAGTAAGAAACAAAACAGAATAATCTGGAATACAGGGGTTTTCCGTACTTAATAATTCTCATATGGGACTTAGTAAATATAGATAAATGTACTCATATTTATTTATTTAAAAGAAAAAGGAGGAATACTAAATACACGAAAAATTAACTCAATTGTGCCTAAAAAAAAAAAAAAAAAATTCACAATTGTTACTAAATTTTCAAGCACAATTTTGAAAATATTGGTATATGCAGTATATAATCGTTAATAAATTATTATTTATACCATTGGAAGTATTTATATAATGTATATGAACACACAGATGAAAACTATAGTCAATTATAGCTTTTTATTCAAGCCTTGTACCTCTTTTAATATTTTACTAGCTGTCTGATATCCGAAGGTATTTAATTGTCAATAGTTTGTCCAAGATTGCTTCTGATAAACTTGATTTCCAGAAAAAACACAATTCGGATAAACGAGGTAGAGTATTACTAATATTTTAATTTAGTTCAAATCCATTATTCCAAAAAAAACAACAAAAAAACAAATACCACACTAGGCACCTAAACGGTATTGTGTAAATGCAGAAGAAAAAATGATAAACAAACAATTTTTTTTTTTTTTAAATTGATTTCTTCTAATATTTGTTTCAAAATGGTGCAATAATTATAACACAGCCAATCAATTATAGAGAATCCACATTGTGTAAGGAGATTCTAAAATAATAGAGAAAAATTATACAAGTAGCAGCTAGCGACAACAATTGTGTTAGGTACAAACACACTGACAAACATTGATCAAATCAAAAACCACAATTAAACTAAATATATATAAAATGTTCATATAATTATCAGATTATTAATAATTATTTCTAAACAATAAATAAAATATAATAATAGAGTATTTGCACGAAAATAAGTCTTTAATTGAACATAACAATTGCTTGTATTCTATAGATTATTAATAAATAAAATAACTTCTAATTTATTGATTGCATATGAGTTGTTGGTTAGATTAAGTCTCTAATATAAACATAGAAATTTAGTTAATTAAATCTCCTTGATCAACAAACTTTTATATTTGTATGCTTTCTAATGACCTTTTAATTTTTAAAATAATATCCTTCCTATTGTTTAATTAATAAATAATCATTATAATTATTTAAATTTT
>KZ651282.1:376464-393007 GCA_001010745.2 Gerris buenoi
ATAGCTCAGATGGTAAGAGCACCTGTACGGTAAACAGAGGTCCCGTGGTTCGATTCCCGGTGCGGGGGTGTGTTTTTCTCTGTATGTCTCCCGTAGTTATTGATAATTGTAATTTGGATTATTTAAAAATTACAGAGGGTTTGAGATTACCGTGCGTTCAGATCCTAAGAAAGAAGGAGATCCTACTGTATATAAGAAACAGGTATTGTTGGCTAATTAAAAAAATGGAACTATCTTAATAATATTATACTCTCATCCTATATCTCTTCTAAAATCATCCCAAATTAAATATTATACTTTAAAACATTTTATCTTATCTCAAAAAACAATAATAATGCAAATACTCTACTACAATAAAATCAGGCAAAATTATATAAAGCTTTATAGTATTTTGACAATATACAAATTAGTTATCTATTTATGATATATAATATCATTCTTTATGGTTTTAAATTAATTTTTTTTTTCTCTCTCTTTTATTTGTAACTTGTTAGTGTTTTCTTTAAAGAAAAGTAAATCAACGATACTTAAAAGAGGAAAAATAAATGATTGACAAACACTTAAAAAATATAATCTTTATATAATTCTCTCCCTCAATTACACAACACCATTGATTGTGAGTAAAAATTACATTTATTTATTTAAGAACTAATTAAATATTATGTTAGACATTTTACAATTAATATTTCTCCAAGAAAGGGTGGGAAATTACTTAATAATGTTACTTATATTTTAATTTACCACATAATAAACATTTTATTTTTATTATTATTATTAATATTTTCCCTTAATAATTACTTTGTGTGGTACATCAATAAATGATTACTTTTTTAAACATTAAAATTCATTTATTTATTTGTATTAGGTACACTTTGTAATGCTAGTGCAGTCAGATCATTTAAAGAAGACACGTGATTCATTTTATTTTATTTATTCTTATATAACAATTTTGAATTGACTATGCTATTTAATTTTTCTTTTGTTTTATTATTATAATTTTTATTTAAATGACTTTTATTGATAAATTGGCACATGTAAAGAAAAAACAAATTTGACATAACATTTATATCCTCAATCGAAATGAGATTAATACAAATTAATTTGACGATACATTTTCAATTTATTTAGACCTAGAATACAATTATATATTTAAAATGTTACTAAAAAGGCTTCATAAAATATATCAATATAATAATTAATATTTTTTAAAAAATGACATCTTAATCTATGTGCCATTACATCATATTGTAGAAAAAAAAATAATAACTTTTTTTAACTGATTCGATTAATTTAGCTTTTCTAATCACAAAAAAAAATTATGTAAGTGAGATTTTACTAATTTGTGCATGAGACGTCATTAATATATATAAATAAACTCAATTTTTTTCCACACATAAATAAACTCATTTCAAATAATTATTCAACTAGTCCAGTCAATTTATACAAAAAATTTGGGATTCATTGCAAAAGGTCCGGTATTTATGATTTTTTGATATGTTGTTGGGACCAGTACCACTAGTAAAAACCCAAGTTTGCAGAATCCTAGATCCTGTGGAAGCAGAGTTATAGCTAAAAAACATTGACATTTTCCCACTTTTTTCCGTTTTTAATCTTTATCTCTTTTCCTGTGCAAGTGAGAGAAAAAGTAGTTATTACCAATTTTGTAGAGGAGAAAATTTACTACTATTTCATATCAATAGCTTTTTTCTCTACGGACTATAGTTTTCTAATTACAGAGCATCTAAAATTCGATGATTTGAGAAAAATACAAGAAATAAACATTTTGTGGTAGTTCTGATTATTTTATATGTTGTTCGGACCAGTTAGGGTAGTGTGATCCTAAATTTGCAGCTTCGGAAAACCTGTGCTAGCTGCGTAATATGTGAAAAACTGAATAATTCTCGGTCTTCTTTTCAGTTGCTGCTATATACCTCGTAAACTATGCGTTGTTCGATGTTAGTTGTTCTTACTTTTTTTTAGTACAATAAATTTACAACAATTTAAGTCCAACGCCAATTCTTTACGTCCAAAAGATTCCGAGATATGGCCCTAAAAGAGTTTGAAAATGTTTTGCAAAAAATTGAAATTTTAAGAACTGCTCTGGTTTCGGGGCATATATCGGCGTAAAACTGTTAAACTATGAGAAAATTCATAAGGAATGAAGTTGCAGTAAATATAATTGGCATCTTTTTACATCCAACAACAACTCTGTACGTCCAATAGTTACTGAGATATGACACTTCAAAGATTGGCAGTGTTTTCCAATAAATGGAAAAATTTAAGTATTGCTCTCGCTTCGGGGCAAATATCGGCATAAAGCCTCTTCTCTACGAAAGAAGTAAGAAATAAAGTTGTAGTAAATTTTATTGGCTTTTATGCAATAGCAAAATAAAGCCTGTAGACGAAACAGTTCCGTTGTAATCATAAAAATAACAAAATGGGAAAATTGTAAATTTTAAGAATTGTACCTAAACCACTTCTTATAACAAGTTTTGGGCATTCAACGAAAAAAAGAGCATAGAATCATGCTTCAAATTTACTGAACTTTAAAAATGGTAACGACTAAAATCAAAAAACGCATAGTATACGAGTTATATGGAATAAACTGAAAAAAGTCCGAATTTTTTCCAGTTTTTCACAAATTACGCAGCTAGCACAGGTTTTTCGAACCTGCAAACCTAATATCACATTACCCTAAGTGGTCCAAACAACATATAAAAAAATCAGAACTACATCACTGTTTGTGAATTTAGCTATTTATTAAGTGTTTTGACTGGCCTAAGTGTATTGTTTAAAAATAATCGTATTTTCGATGCTCTGTAATTAGAAAACTGTAGTCCGTAGAGAAAAAAGCTATTGATATGAAATGTTAGTAAATTTTCTCCTCTACAAGATTAGTAATAACTATTTTTTCACTCAGATGACCAGAAGAGAAGATATAGATAAAAAACTGAAAACAGTAGGAAAATTTTAATGTTTTTCAGCTAACTCTGCTTCCACAGGGTCTAGGATTCTGCAAACTTGGCTTTTTACTAGTCTTACTAGCCCCAACAACATATCCAAAAATCATAAATACCGGACCTTTTGCAATGAATTATGATAAATTGACTGGACTAAACATCAGATGTAGAAAAAAGCTAAAACAAAGACGGTGCAAATAATCAAATTAAAAATTAAATTTTTTACTCAATCCAATCATTAAGTAATTGGTCGTAAGTAAAATAAAACATATTGTAATGTTTGCTAGTTCAATACATCCATTGACGACAATAATAAGCAACAAAGTATGTAATTTTAATTTATTTTTTAAATAGTCAATTCTTTTGAAGTCAAAATTCTTTTTTCTTTTCTCAAATGACATTTTTAAGGCTACAATATGGGAATATAAAATAATATAAGTGTCTGGAGAAGGGTACAAAGATGGCCTCTAAGATCATGCAAGACACTAAGGCACTTCTTGCTTTTAAAATATGT
The DNA here is from genome assembly GCA_001010745.2 of Gerris buenoi. Taxonomy (NCBI): domain Eukaryota; kingdom Metazoa; phylum Arthropoda; class Insecta; order Hemiptera; family Gerridae; genus Gerris; species Gerris buenoi. The sequence continues at coordinate 379,939 of KZ651282.1, forward strand.
ACAACCAATACTTAGATAAAAAATAATTATCCGTAGTAATTTCTCTGTAGTAACATAAAGCAAATTTACAAACTATGTTTACTAGATCCTCCCTCCTAACAAAATGATTTAAACAAAATCATGGTTTTTTAAAAAATAAATGGAAAAAAGACAAACTGAGTAATAAGAAATGCCATTAACTCTTTAAATTTAGGGGAAAAAATAATTTAGGACAACGTTTCCAATAATATGTTCCAAGATAGTTGTGAACAGCTTTCCTAGAGATCTTTAATATACATAATTTTTATTTTATATTTATTATTAAATAATAAATATATTGCTTATAGGATTATAACAAACAATACGTGAATTAGTAATTATGGGTTGCTGTGGAAAAATACTACTCTAATGAAATCTTAAAATTGAAAAACAATGATTTTCAGCATGGGTTGTAAATTAATCTAAATCTTTCCAATTTTGCCTTTGACTTCTTAAATTAGTTGAAGTTTTTATGATATTTAATAAATCAGACTATCTTAACCCATTGAGCCAGTTTGGATCCACTGTGGTTCCATACTGATCTAAGTCTGAAGGCGGTTGGATTGTTAGCGGATCCAAGAACAACCATTTGGCACTTCGCTGCTCTTTTCCTCATATCTTGGGTAGAATCCTTTTACAAGGGTCTGCCACGCTTGTTGGAATTTGAATCTACAGAGGTTCCCAACATTTTTTTTTTAAAAAAAAAAGATTAACTTTTAAATTGTGAAATCTGATTTAGTATTTTTTATAACCACCTATGAGGTATATTCCTCAATTGGAAGATACGTTGAATAGTTTAAAGACAAAAAATTAATAAGTGGTGTGCTAAATAACACTAATACTTAAATAACTCATATGTATACTAAGGTTAGTGATAATTATTTTATGAGAAAACAGAACAGTACTTATCCATGTTTTGAAGAGTAGAAGAATGGTAGAATTGTAAAACACCAAAACAAAAATTAAACGGTTAATTAATAAGAGTCTAAATAATGTTGATGAATAATATGAGTTGAAAAATATAATAATTTGTCCAATATCGGTGATTATCGTTATGTAGAATGACTATTCTCAGATTAACTCATTTTATTTTCATTTATTTTGGGAGCAGTAGGGCCAAAATTAGTCATAGATATAAAAATATATAATATATTTGAGAAAAAAGTAGTAAAGCTCCTGTTTTACAACCTTGTTAGGCAAATTAAAATTAAATTAAAATCTTTTTTTTTTTAAATATTTTATTGATAATAAAAAAAGGATCTGATTTTTTTTGAGAAATTAAATATTTTAATAACCCACAGGATATTCTTAAATGAATTATAAACTAACCAGTAACATAATTTTTTGGGTCTCGGAATTAATTCAACAACAATATCAATTATGCCTTGAAATTTAAAAATTTTTGACAACTGTAAACAATAATAAATGTGCAAATGTAATTTTGAACAATGGCAAAACTTTACACATATGCTCAAAATTTACAAACAGCTTATAAGCTCCCAACAATGTTATTTCAACCAAGCTAGGAACTGTCCATAAGACCATCACGGGCATGAACAATGGATAAAAACTGTTGGCTTTTTAGCATTGAGCGTGCTCTTGTCTTACCACAGTTGGTTTCCTTTTAGATTGGCTTAAACCTAATATATAAATAAAAAATGCCTAAAATTATATTTTTAAAAAGATAAGTGAGGCCTTTGATTGTAAATTAGTGCCCACCAGACATTATGTTTGATCAATTAAAGTGTTGGATCTTTAAATTTAAGATGTCCAATAACAAATAGAGGACTTTAACCCCCCCAGAGGACCCCCCCCCCCCCAGCAGTTATTAAATTAAATAATCACTAGTTTGTTCAAGGGAGAAAATATTGTTTGACAACATAAGAATATAATATTTTTGACACTTTACTCAATAATATAAACTTACATTTTATTATTAACTTTTTTTTAGTAAAAAAGATATTATGTTTTAAACAAAAAACAAAATAATGATAAATAAAGAAACAATAATGAATGTATTAAACAAACTTCAAGAATATGAGCTCAATTTAATTTAAATAAAGCACGAATAAATGAGAAAAAAATAAAATACTGATTAAGGAACAAATCAAAACTATCACAAAACAAATAAGAAGGAATGATTTTTGTTACATTCACTTGATTTATTTCTTTAAAAAAATATATAAAATAAGAATAAAATATATCACAACAATAAAAATTAAAATAATAATAATTTTGAAAGTATAATTAGAATGCTGAATTAAAAAAAGTATAGTTTAAATAACATTTCTTGCTGATTTTTATTTTCAATAAATTTTCATTTAAAGGCATGTGTTTTTAGTTTTTACGCACATAAAAATATACATTCTCACACATTAAAAATAAATATTATATACAAGAGAGTGTGTAAATATTTTTATATATAAAAATTTTAAAGAGCTCTGGGAGCTATTTGTACAGTTAAAATAAAAAATAAATACTTCGTAAGTATAAATTAAATTGTTTTCTTACAAGTTCAGTTAACCAAGGTACTGCCCTGATAATAGATTAAATTATATTATAAGAAGCTAGTTTATTACGTATGTTTTAATAAAATTTTATTAAAAAAAGGCATTAAAAGCATATACATAATTTAGGAACCAGTTGAAAAAAAAGAAACAACCATTTAAAAATAAAGTGTTTTTATTTTACTCCATCCCAAATTATTTCATTCCCTAAATGTTTAACATACAAATTCATTCTATAGAAAAAATTAAATTAATTTAAAAAAAAGAATAAAAATATATATTACAATCAGTTAATAATTGTTTTATTATAGTAATAAATCAAGGAACTAACTAAACTGGTTTGGAAGATATAGTCAATATACAATAATAAAATTGCTCCTACTTTAGTTCTAGGTGTAATTTAATTAGTTTGACAAATATTAATTTGAGCTATTAAAAACTCGTTATGTCTAAAGTAACCTTCGTAAAATTTAAATTGTAAATCAATGTCATTATTTTGTATTAAAGAATGAATGTAGATGGGTAACAAACATTTAATTGGTCATTATTTATGTTATTAAACTAATATTCAAAATTTAGTTCACTGATTATTAATGAAAATTATTACAGTTGTTAATTAAATATTAACTTTATTTTTTTATTAAATTCTGATCATGTAGTCTTTCAATTTTATTTGAAATTGATTTATAAGTTAAATATTAAGTTTACAATCAAATTTAGCTCTCCTAATTCCACTTTCCATCTCTTACAAAATTGACTTCGAAAACATTACAGTTGTCTAAATATAAAGTAGGCTCCACATAAACAATATTAAACATATTTTAGCCAAATATAACATAAATATTGATAAAGGTACTTCTTTTACACTTTACTCACACTTCTTTCACACTTTTACTGGCTACTTCTTGCATTTATATAATCATCTCAAAATACTTGCGTCCTGATTTATGTCTTATTTCTCTTCCTATTTTTACTATATAAATATTTTTTTAATGTTCATTATCTAACTAGCATTTCTTTTTTTCTAAGCATAATATACAAATGCCACATTTTTTAGGAATATGATATTAAAACAAACCATTTCCATGCCAAATTAAATTATAATTTGGCTATAAACCACATCATGTATTTGTACATTAATTTATATAAAAAAATTATACATATAATTTCAGCATTCTTTTTACATAAATACAGAATAAGTGCTGTTGAGTTACATTATTAAAGAAAAAAAAAAATTGTATATTTTATACATCAAAAATAATTTTCTTATTCAAAGAAATAATTTAGAAAAACAAACTAGGAAAATGGCACAAAAAATAAAGGCAGTACTTTCTTTAAAAAAAAAAGAAAAGAAAATATAAATAAATTTAATTAAAAAACAAATTATATTTACAATAGAGTAAATAGAGAATAATTATAGTTCCCTAGCCGTAAACAAATAGTATATCAAAAGATATAATATACTAATAACTAAAACTAATAATTTTAATTTATATCAATGATTATTAAAGTTAGAAGTTTTAAATTATTATAATAACAAAAATTGCTTTAGGTTTTTTTGATTCATGTTTGCTTTTCATTTCAAATCTTAAATAATTCTAATCACAAAACGATAAAAATAAAGTCAAGCAGTGCTTTTTTTCAACCCTTTTCAAAAAAATGGAGATAAAGGCTTACTTAAAATATATAATATAATATTTAAGTTGATTTGTTTAAAAAAATAAATAAATAAATATTAAAGGGTGCATTTATCACGATATCCTACAATATTAAAAAAACACAAAGCTTGAATTTGATAAGTCAGAAGCGAAAAAAGAAAGAAACAACTATTTACAGCAGAAATCCTCTTATCCGGTTTTGGTTTAATCGACCTCTCAGCTAGGAGTGAATATTCATTCAGCGACATTGTCAACAACCTTTCTCGCCGAGTATACAAAAGATAAAAGGTCTGTTTACAGCTGTTTTGTGATTATATCTGTTAGCTTTTGTTAGTTAAATAGTTTATATACAGTTTTGAGATGTGATTTAATATTTTAAAAATATTTCTCAGTTGTTATTTGCTTGTTACAAGAAATTTTGGTTCATCCAGCCAGTTTGTTATGTGGCCGGTTAAGAGGACTTCTACTATATTTAATGTAGAATCAAAAAATAATAATTATAAGAGGATCGATCAAATATAAACAGCCCTTTTTTGATCATTTATTTATTTTTTATTTATTTTTTATTTTATTTTTTACAAAACTAATTTTTTCTACATAGCCTTTTTTTAGGAATGCATTTGTCCTGATGTTAAGTTAATTTTTAAGCATTTCTTTTGAATGTTACTCCCCTTATGAAAACAGAAGTGTGTTATTCCTTTGTCCTAAAGTACATTAGATTAAACATCCTTTTTGTCTTAATAGTTATTTAGACAAAGGAATGCATAAAGAATTATATCCATTTACAGTCTAAAAAAAGGAGTAACAATCTGAAGAGTACCAATTTTTTATTTTTTTTTATCCAGTTCTTGAACTGAACGAAAGAAATAATGAACAAGAGTGGGTAGAAAACCAGTTGCAGTCAAATTCAGTGAGGCTGATGAGTGGGGGACAGGTATTTACGTTGTTTTTAGCGTGTTCACTAGCTTGGAATTTGTTGGACCAAATTTTTATTCTGATACATGTGAGGGGTATCTTTCATGAACTGACAGCTTTTTAAGCCGGTAGAACGTTTTTTAGGTGAGAAACTTGACCCACACACCACATTCACTGAATTCATCTACTGGCTTTACCCCTTCCGTCCATTCTATGATAACAGAATAAAAAAGTTATCTAAACATTGGAACAAATACATTCTGAAAAGGGAGACTGTGTAGAAAACTGAAAAAAAATAATAAAATAAATAAAAAAATCATTAGTCTTACAATAAATTATTGAAAAAGGCCTGTTTATTTTTTATCTATCCTTGTAAATAAGTACAACAATAATATACAATTTTTTATACAACTAAATTTAGCTCCAAAACAAACAGAAAAAAAATATTCTCAATATTTAAAAAAAAAAAAAATAAAACAAGAATAAAATTAAAAATATTTAATAAACAACGTTAAGTAATATTCATAATTCTAATTATTTTAATGCGATACACAATTTGAAGTATGATTGATTAAATATGTTTTTTTTTAAAATAAATAAATATGAATTTTTGTTGAAGGATCTTAATAGTTGGCAAGTGGTCTTTGGATGAGTCACAAAATCTAACTTATTTCATTAAAAATAAAAGTTATACTGAAAAAGTTAACATTTGTTTTACCAATATGTTTCATCTTCATAAATTTAAATTTAACTTAATACTTTGCAAGCTTTGGTCTTCCCATATAAATTGTGGGATAAATCTTTATCTATGATTGATATGAAATATAAACATTTTATGTCTGTAAAAATCACTTTCTACACATCTATATGTGTAGAAAGTGATTTTTTTCTTCACTTTTTGAATTCTTCACCTTATCGCACGATTAGCGTGTTTGTTTACATTAAACAAAACCAATTTGCTGTTTGTTTAATAAAAGTAACTGTTTTTTCTGTAATTATTATTAAAATCCAACAATCGTAGATAAAGTACGGTACGCAACTCGTGCGAAAACTCCATTTTGCTTTGCTTGTGTGGTTTTACTATCCTCGCTGTTGCTCGGGTGCAAACTTGCATGCAAAATGCTACTTTCCGTACTAGACGCATAATGTACTATTTTATACACATATTATACAGTCAACTAAGATTAATATTTGGATATAAATATAACCAACAAACTTTGGTTAAATAGCTGAAAATATAAAAATAAAAAATCGGGTACGTGGTACCTCGGAACTTTTCCTCACTTTAGAGGGCACTAAAATGGCCTCTCCTGCTGCTTCGCAGCAAGAGGGAGCAGCATTAGACTGATTTATTATCATTCTTAAAAAAACAACTTATTTTTAATAACTAAATTTAATTTAATTATTTGAAGTTTGGCGGTATTTTGACAGATGTAAACAAACTTTGACGTCATCAAAATTATAGCACTAATAAATAATTATATTCACTTATAACTTTTAAACAAATTAATAGAATTTCATCGGGTTTTTTTTATATTTGTTCCTTAATTTTTTCAGGTTCCAATGATATGCTATAAGTCAAAAACCTATATGTAATTTCAGTATTATTAACCGTCAAAGTTTAAAAATTCAAAAATTTATAACTTCAAAATGGCGGCCAATATCAAAATGAAATTTGGCGGGCTTGTCGATCAGGACCATTTTCAATTTATTAAGATTTTTTAAATTTATGCTGACTCAGCAAACTGGGTTAAAGATGGCGGAAAAAGTTGATTTTCCGGGCGGCACAACTCAAGTTAGGACTGATTTTTCTGCCAAGTTTCAACTCTCTAGGTTAAATACCTTGGGCGCTACGATGATAACACACATACATACATACATCATGCTAAAAACCACTCAGGAGGTCTTAAAAACACCTAAAACGGATAATTCCGTTGAAATCTCGAGAAAAAATTTTTTTGGTGTAAACAATACTTTTCCTACTATTAGTAGTGAGGAAAAGTAAAAAACTAGTATACCTACTTAGAAGTCCACTAATTTAATAAAGTAATTTTTTCATGAAAATATAAACTATAATTTTCTTAAAACAATAGAATAGAAGTTAGTGAAAGAAAAGGTCATGTACAATTATTGTTATTTTGAGTAAATGATGTTAAACGTTACGTCAGAGGGAATAGCCTCCCTTGTCGCTAGAGCGTTCTAGAAATTATATTCCCCTTAAAATCCCACTAACTAACTTTTGGCCACTATTTCAAATTTCTATAATGAATCTCCTCTATCTGAAATCTATTTCTAATTAGATTATAAACTAGTTCAAATTTTTCTAATAACCATCTAATTCACTGTCGTAAAAAGTTTTTTTTTCAATCATACTTCAAATAACGTAATAACAGAAATAAACAAAATTAAACTTTGGTTTCTTGGGTTCTATTTCATTTGTCATTAAGAGAATTTTAAGTATTTAAATTGATTATGACGCTTTAAATGATACGTCATTCTCTTGTAATGTCATTCTTCAGTATAGTTGCCACTTGGTTTTAAAAGTCTAAACTCCTTATGGAAAATATAGGGTTGACAGAATCTGCAACATTTACATAAATGACTCCATACAATAGTTAAATTAGAATGTCATGCAGTGTGTTTCAAAGTTTGCAGCGATTATAATAAATTGCGAAAGAGATAAAAAAATTGCGTTAAAAAGTGACATCAAGCAAAACTAAATACAAAACCTTCTTTGCCAAAAAAAATTTGAAAAAACATCTAAAATATTTTTAAAAGACAATAAAAAGAACAAAATTGATGAGTGTGATTCATAAATATATTTGAATAAAAAAATAACTGGCTCTGATTAAAAGCTAAAATTGCTTTGAATAAATAAACCTCATAATATATTATTTGAGTATTAAAATAAAAAACAATTATGAATATTGCTCAATTTATAACAAAAACTTTGCACAATAAAAAAAAATAAAAAGCAATAATTAATTGAGAGAGAGAAAAATAAAAAGAAAATTACTTAAAGCTGTAAGTTAGGACAAGATCTTTAACATAGCTATAAAGCTAAAAATAATAATTAATCAATATTAACACATTAATGACTTAATTTTTGATTAAAAAGAAATAAATAAAAACCAAAAAAATTGGTTTAAACATTTAACAAAGAAATAAATTTAAAAAAATAAACAATTTTTATAATTGTTCCCGTAATATCATGTTTATTTTTTAAGAGCAACATCGAGCCGACCTCCTAAAGAAAAAAAAAAAACAAAAACAAACAAAATAAATAAATTTGTACAACTTAAAACATACATAAAAAGAAAAAAAGAAAAAAGTAATTGTTTAAATTATAAATCAATCTAATGGGATTTTCTTTTGGGTTCCTTTTTATCCTAAAAGAAGAGGAAAGGATGTTCTTTTGGGTTAAATATCTTCTTTAACTTTGGGGAAAAGGCTGCTCTTTTTCATAAGAAAAATTATAAAATTAGATTGCTACTGTGCAATGGACGACCTTTTGTGTTCAGTTCCTCCCAACTAATTTACCCTAAACTACGTGGAAAGGTTATTTATTTGACCCTTTATCTCCTAAGCAATTTCAGATGGCATTAATTAGGGCTCCTATTAGTCAGTAACTTAAGAAGAAAGAAACCAGGCTACTTAATCTTAAAAATGAAATGAAATTTTGAAGTAAACACAAACTTTCTTCATCTGAAAGTGGTCGAAAAACCATTTCTATTCAATTTAAACAAACAAAATTATTAAAAAATAAATTGCCCAAGTATATGCTTTCAGCACAAACCACAAGGGTTTCCAAATTTAAAAATGAACACTTGTTCGTTAACCATTATAATCCACCCAGCCATGTCAAATTAGCATCCATTTGATTATTATTTTTTTTTTTCTTTTAACTATAATGTTAACTATTTATAACAAGGCATGTAACAAACGCCTTTATATGAATTTTTATAGTAAAAACGCAATGAGATGACCTCAAAGTATCTAGCCCAATCCATTCCCAAAATAATAATTAAAATAATGGGAAGGGAGGAGATTTTTTCTCACATGGTATGCAATTTATAAAAAATTCCTTAAAAACAGTTTAATTTTTTGTCTTTTTTTTGACAAAGAATTTTCTTTAAAAAATTGAGGGGGACACATAAAATGCAGTTCTTGAAGACGTTGGTGCATTTTTAAGAATACCTGACGCAAAGATGAATTGATAACAACAACGAAACTAAATGTATATTTAAACTCTGGGCGTCTTCTTTCATTTAAAACCCCCACATGACTCATTTCCATTTAAAGAATAATTTAACACCTTAAACTTCATCCCATTTTGAGGGATGAATATTTGGGGCTTCCCTTTGTTCCGGTTATTAGACAAAGTTTTAAATTTTCTTGTTGGATACTTCCAAGAGATCAAGTGAGTTACAGATGGACAAGTGCAGGAGTGTAGAAGGGCCCACGTTTTTACTTATGGACCCTATTTATAAATAAATATCGGAGCAAGTGCATAACATAAAAAGCGAAACAAGTACTCACTCATAAGTGAACAAAATCATATAAATTGTACCTTAAAATCTCGATTTTAGTTGAATGCAGTTTGTCTTTAGTATGATTAATACTAATTTTGTTAATTCTTAGATAGTGGTAAAGAAGTTCTTAATTGAGGGGGATATGCTAAACACATTGTCTTGAAGAAAATCCAAATAAAAAAAATAAAATAATAATAATATTGGTATGTGAGTATAATAATCATTGCTTTAGGTCGCTCATTCACATTATTGTGATCACACTTCATTTTAAAAGTATAGTCAAAAACCATAAAAATAAACCAACAAAATCAGATACCTATTAAGAATAAAAATAAAGTTAAAAAAATAGTAAATAAATAATTTAAATAAAAAAAAGATTCGCCATATTACAGGGCACTTATGCACATACATTTGGCTTTATACAAATTTTTCAGCTGGAAAAATTAGCTATGAATTTGAAATTTAAAAACATTTTTATAAGTAAGAAAAAAATTAAGAAAATAAATGAGAAAACATTTATTTTCTATTAAAGAAGAAACACTTTTTTAAATACCCTTTTTTCCTTCTCAATAATACGGTGAACACAAGTAAAAAACAGAAAAATATAGAAAAAATTGTAATTAGTAAACAAACACATAAAACAAATGATAATATTAGTTACAAAACAAATTTTGTGCTAGTTAGTTAAATCGATGTCTTTTTAACCAACTATTTTTAATTTCAAGGTTTTAAGTAATTTACTGATCAAACAAAAATAATAATATGATAAGTACTCAGTGCACATGATTCGTTTAGTAGATAGATCTCACGGGATAAAACACTACCCCAGCCCAAATTTCCCCCATTTTCGGATTCTGAAATTTAACAAAATTGGCTCTAATGAATTACTAACATTTAAAACAAAATACTTTTATCTCCAGTAGGGAGAAAGTTATGATTTTAGATTAGTTTAGAGGGACTAAAGCAGGTCTTTTCTTCCCTGAACTCAAAAAGCAGGGAGAAAAGGTAAAAAGTAGGGCGAAAAAGTAAATATTGCCAACTTATTTATTTCATAGATAGTAGAGAACGAATGGCTAATGTAATGAAGTAGTGATGAGATCTTTTTCAACCTTCTTTATCATTGTTTATAACCTGCATCTAAATAACCTTCTATTTGAGTTTAATTCCAATTCTTATTTGTTTTTAATATTGAATATTGAATCTCTTATATCTCTGCTATTAAAAGTGCAAATAATTATTGGTATTTATTAAAATAATAAATAAAAACTGTGTAATGGACAAAAATGTGTATTTTCTCCTAACTGGAGATAAAATATTGTATGTACCTCGTGAGTAAAGTGCCATTATTCCCCTTGAGCTCCCGAAATCTAATTCACTTCGCTTCGATTCGGGATTTAAGGACCATGGTTCCTTCTTTTTCGCTCAGGGAATAATGGCTTACTTTACTCCCTAGGTGCATAAATAACTATTACTCACTGAAGTTGATAATAATTTTATATTATTTTAGGGGAATTTTGTATTCCAACGTCAATAAAAATGAGCATGCTTAGAACTGATAAGAATTAGGGTTTTGATGGTCTAGTCTAGAGCCTAGATAATCTTTGACTATAGTCGTAGCTTAGTAACCATACAGGGTCATTCACTTTCTCTGTGTTGTCAACAGTTAATTAAGAATTGTTTAAGCTTGGGGTCAGTCTTTTTTTTTTTTTTTTNTTCAATAGTTATTTATTATAATTTAAAATTATTAATTTTCAAATTTATATAAGGGGAGTAACTATTTTCCATTTTTTAAAAATAAAAGTTTAATATTTTTGCAAGGTTTGTACACTCACATTTTAACATTAAATTTGAGAGGAAATAATTAAATTATTATTAACATTAATATTAACCCTACATTATTACTAATTAACGACTGACATTCAGAGGAGCTAATTTTTTGTAAGGGTTTTTATTAATTTATATATGATTAAAAATTACATATATACATTACAAAAAAATGTTTATTTTTTATTTTATTAAATACGATTTTTTTTTTTGTTAAATATTATATTACCTTAAAAATTATTAAATTAATACTGTTATTGATACCAATAAAATATTCAGTGCCTTATTTAATAAATGTATTATAATTACCTTATTTAATTTAAATAATTGATTGTTTAAGCTTGGGGTCAGTCTTTTTTTTTTTTTTTTTTTTTTTTAAATTATACTGTTAAATTTAATTTAAGTGTCATTATAAATTGTCAGGTAATGATTATTTATATTATTTTTAAGTTTAAATTTCCCTAGAAACTTTCCTACTCTCTTAAAATTTAATGATATTATTCAACCTAAAATTTGAGTTTTAACATATTTTGATTTAAAAAAAAAAAATATATCAAGAATAATAATCATAAAAAGTATTTTAAGTATTAGTAATTTCTATCTAAACTCCTTAATTAGAGTTTTCCAATTTTGTTGAATTTCAGATCCCAAAAATGGGGAAAATTTAGATTGGGGTTGTTTTTTAACTCGCGAGATCTAACTTATAAGGAATTGAAGCTCAAGCACTGAAGGATTAAAAGACTTTTTTTATGTAATTCTGACATAAAAGGTTTGTGCAGTAGTTCCAGTTAATTAAGTTTGAAAGCATAAATACTAATTTTATTAATAGCCCAAACATTGTTAATCATATATTAAGAAATACTTAATTTCCACAATTGATCAATATTTGTAAAAAAGATTATTAGAAATGAGGGGAAACAAATTAGTTTTTTTCAAGCCAATTTTTAATCATTCATTAACAAATGAGAGTTCATTGGTTCTTTCATTAAAAATATAACGTGTTATTACGCTCATGATAATCATGAAATAATTAAAAAAATAATCTCAGGAACATAAACGTTATAGCAAACATCACATTATTGATTCGCAACTCTGAAATAAAAGATATATTTTTTTGAGTGAGAAGAATTAAAACCTATTAATTATCAAAAATAATTATAAACCTGAAATTTATTACACTAGAACTTCACAATAAGGGACCCTTCTATATAAGAACACACTTATAGCGGAAAAAACGAATTGTTTTCGGTGAAATTCAATGTATTTCCTGACTCAAAACCCTGCATTTGATTCAGTTTTGTTAGTTTTTGTCAAAAATCACTTTTCCTCGTCAACCTATGTTTGATGCTATCTTTAACTGCTGTGTAATTTACGCTCTTTTTTCAGCTAACTACTGTAGTCTTAATAACGTACTCCCTTTTGCATTAAAATTTCAAATAATTATTTATTATTTAACAGACTTTCATAATAACGGATAACCCTTAGCCCCAATTAGACTGTTATTATGAAGTTTTACTGTATTTCTTATTGAGAAACAATAAAAGATAAGTAAATAAATTATTCTGAAATTAAGCTTAATATTTGTTAAGCTAACTATTTTTTTTTTTTTTTTTTT
>KZ651282.1:395966-436966 GCA_001010745.2 Gerris buenoi
TTTTTTTTTTTTTTTAATTTGTTTTTATTTTTTTTATTAAAAAAAAAGGTTTGGAATGAGATGAATGAGGAGCACATTTATGGTAATAAGTGTTAGTAAAAAAATAAATTAATTAAATAATAGAAAAATGTTTTATTTGTTACACCTTAATATATCACTCTTATTAGTCTGATAACTTGATAAAATTAATTTAAAGATCATTTTAAAACATTTAAAATGAATTATCCCAGGAAAATAAAAATAATTGTAAATACATAAAAATAGAATTCTACTATTGTTTTACTATATTAAAAAATGAATTATATAAAAGGAGGCCTGAAAATTATAATAATTATTAAAAAATATATTCAGACTTAGTGAAACAAAAAGTGTAGCAAAATAAAACAATGTCAAAGCATAATAGTTAGGATTACCTTTGTTACGTCGGAATCATTGTCTATATATGAAGGAAGAGGAATGTAATACAAATAAAACAAAATTGAGGGGTCATAATTGTTGAGGCCCCGACGTGGTGAGATATAACATTTACTGTATTAAAAAGATCCTTAGGTGAGAAGAGAAGCTATAGTGAGGGTGAGAGTGAGAGGACTAAATGATACAGGCGGTGAGTAAGCGTCAGCCAACGTGAGTCTGTCTGTACCTTGTGTTGGGTGAGCCAGAGCGTTTGTCTTCAGCTTCCTCTGCGCTTTCTCCAATGCTTTCAATGAGGGAACCTTCCAGCACTTCACTCAGCTGTGACATTCTAGACCTCAGAACGCTTGCGTAAGTCTTATACCTCTTCAGCTGTTTAACAAAAAAGACAAAGTTTTGTGAAACTGAATGAATGAAAATGATTTTATTTTAAATTATAAATACATAAATCTTCCTTTTATACAAATCATAATACTCCCTAGCATTCGCTGTCGGGAGAGAGTCTATCTCTTACATCTTACAATCTGTGTGACTCTAAGAATCATCGTTAATATAATATTAAGTTGATTAATATTTAAATTATTTGAAAAGTAAACAATATAAAATAAATAAATAAAATAAAATAACAATATATATCTGTATATATGAATCACATAAAATAATTAATTTCTTGTTTTGAGAGTTGCTTTTAAATAATGCTGAATTGCTTGTATTCTACCAGTATCAGCCACAAGCGCCTGGAATTCGGATAAGGATAAAAATTGCTTTCCCAAATACTTGGATCTAATTTCTGTTAAATAAGGACAAAGCGCTATGTGGTGGTAAGTGGTCTCATCCTCAACATGACATAACTCACATTTTCCATTGGCTTTCCCTTTAGTCCATGGTTTGTAGTTTAGTGGTAGCAACCCGCATCTCAACTTAAACATGGTTCTAACATTAGTGATGGCCGTGTGTGGTGACATGTACCATTCCACTGGTATTGGTGGTAAATCAGAATAAAGCGGATAGAAAGATGAGTTTCTGATTGCCTCTTCCTGTTTTTCCACTTTCTTTCTCTTCCATACTTCCAAAGCCCGGACCATCTCTTTTCCCCAGCAATCTCTATTTTCCCATCCTCTACTCAGCTCCAAACCCATTTCTTCACCAAACTCTATCCAGTCCTTATACCAACCGGTATTAGCCCTTACAGCTTCATGAGCAAGTGTGTAGGGCAGTCTCCCTTCCTCCATTTCTAAAACTTTCCTCATGTAGTTTATGTGAAGTGAGAAAGTGTACTCGAACATGTAGTCAGTTTTTAACTCCGATTCTAGCATGTAACCAGGTGTATAGTTTGGTGCAAATAAAGCTCTTTTTAAAAATAATCTCTTACATCTTTCCAATGTCTCATACTTTTTCCCTCCCCATATTTGAGCACCGTATGTAATTATAGAACGAGTGACACCTTCGAACACACGTAGCTTCGCATTAAACGGCACAGTACTGTTACTTATATATTTACTCCATAATGTGTTGATTCCTAATCTACCAGTTTTAATCTTATCTTCAATGTGCTCTGAAAAAGATAATTTGGAAGTGAGTGTTAAACCTAAATACTTATAAGAATTCACAATATCTATTTTTTTCCCTTTAAATATCCAGGATGAGTTACCAACTTTGCCACCTCTTCTAAAAATTATTATTTTTGATTTTTCCAAGTTGACTCGCAAGTTCCACAAATCACAATACACCTCCAAGTTGTTTATCATCTTTTGAAAGGTCATAGGGTTTTCCGACAGGATGACCAAGTCATCCGCATACAGCAGAACATTTATTTTAAGATTGCCTATGTTTACTCCTCCCTGTATAAACTCTACCACATCGTTTATAAATAAGGAAAACAGCAACGGGCTGAGCAAACATCCCTGTCTCAGTCCTATACCCGAAACAAATGACTGGGTCAATCCCTGTCTTGTCCATATGGATGACTTAGTCGTCCTGTACAAACTCTTTATTGCATTTATGGTTTTTCTTGTGATCCCTGCACAACTCAGTTTGTAAAACAATGCTTCCCGATCTATTGTGTCGAAAGCAGCTTTTAGGTCAACAAACAAACAAAACACTTTTTTCCTCCCTCTTTTTAGAGCAATATTAATGGTTGAACATAGGTTAAATAAATTATCAGTAGTTGAATATGATTTTCTAAATCCAGCTTGCACCTCGTGCAAAATCCTTTTACCATCTACCCAATCTGTGAGCCTCCTTAACAGTAAGCCAGAATACGTTTTTGTCAAACTATTTAAAAATGAGATACCCCTATAATTTTGTTCTAGCTTTGGATCTCCTTTCTTCAAAAGCGGAAAAATAATCGCATCACTAAAGTCCTCATTTATCACCCCCGTCTTATAGATATAATTGAGATACTCAAGTAACATTTTTTGTACATTGAGAGGTATTGCTTTTAGAAACTCGGCAGGTATACCATCTACCCCCGGTGCTTTTCCTTCCTTCATATTGGCCAGTACTTGCTGTAGCTCTTCTAGAGTAAAATCAGCATCCATCAGAGGATCTCTATAATTAGGCTCTGCATACGACATCCGACCTGCTTTTAAGTCAGGGTTTAATAGCATTTTAAAATAATTAATCCAAGCTGTGGGTTGTATTGCACTGTTACAGGATTGTTTGGTTAATTTAAATAATCCAGCTAATCTCCAAAATTCTTTCGACTCCTTTACGTTACCTATTTTTTTTGCCGCCTCCATGTAATATTCTTTTTCCTTAACTTGACATAACCTCCTATATACCATATTGCAATGTCTGAGCATTGTTTTTAAATAAAATGTGCTTCGTTTCCTGTACAACTTCAACACACTAAACATATGCCTCCTCGCTGTAAAACATTCGTTATCGTACCACTCTTTTTTTTTAATTTTCGTATAGCCATGTCCAGAGCCACTTGGACCTCCCTCCTCACTTGCCACATCTCTAATCCACTCCTTGATAATATTACAATTCACAATTTCATATTTATTTTTTGCAATTTCAAAATTTGCTTTAATTTCTAAATTTTGTTTGAAATTATTCTCTTTTTGCTTTATCCATCTTAACTTCGGTAAGGGGTTCAAACAACTCTGATCCGGGTCATACGTCGATATATCTAATTCTAGTTCTAACGGCATATGATCTGAGAACAACTGCTTGCCTACTTTAAACCTTCTAATGTATTTTAGGCAAACAAAGTCCACGGCTGCTATGTCAATTACCGATTGTCCCCTAGGACCTACGTACGTTACATGCCCCTCTTCATCTCCCACTGTCCGTCCATTAAGAACTATTAAGCCTCTTTCATCATATAATTCTACCAACAATTTCCCTTTTTTATTAATCTCTTTATCCCGAGTTTTCCTACTTTCTGATATTTTACCTTTGAGATTTGAACCCTCCAGCACTTCCTCGTCTATAGTTTGTAATTCTCCAATCCTTCCGTTTTGATCCCCTATCACTATTAAGTTCTCTCTATTACTTACATTTTCTCTTAATTTATTGAAATCCGAATCCCACAAGCTGCAGCTCAAGTATACTGGCAGAACACATATCCTCCTATTCTCCTTAATAATATAGATCAAACAATTGTCTTCTTCAGACTGATCAAAACTAACTAGACTTTTTAGAACTAAGTTGCTTTTAACACCCACGAGACAACCTCCACTAGGTCGTCCTAAAATAAAAGTTTTTTTTGCAAATACCCATTTTAAATCAAAACTATGGAACTTCTTTTTACTTAAATCAATAACATCTGTATCGCTCTCTATAACAAAGGTTTCATAAAAAATAAAAATATCAAAAACTTCTATATAATTTAAAAATTCTTCGTCCCTAAGTTTATTTTTCAACCCACATAAATTATAAGATACTAAGGATAAAAATAACTGTCTTTCTGAAGGTAAGTGTCGTGGTGGTGGCGATGGTTTCGAGCTGTGTTTCAATATGTGTCAGTTGTGATTTTTAGGCAAGGGTGCCTGACTACTCCCCTTCCCCTCTTGCTTGAGATGCTGTACTATTTCCGTCAGGTCGTAATCTAACAGAATATTCAACTTACTCAAAGCCTCCTTATCGTTGTTTACTATTCCTCTAGTGTCACACCATTGAAACAGTTCCCCACTCACTAAAATACTGTCCTTTAGGATTTTCACATTCCTTTCTTTACCACATTTTTTCAGCTCCTTTCTTATAGCAAACCATTTGGACCTCACTTTTCTGCACTCCGGCGAAAAATCTCTTGAAATTGTGAAGATTGTACCAGGTAAATATTTCCTTGCCGCTTCTAATATTTCATTAATGTCCTTATCCTGTGGAATATGGGCTATCAACAATTTGTTTTGCCTTCTACCTAAAGGGTGTGCTCGATTTACATTAATTTGCCTTTTGATGTTCAGCACTTCCCTACAGAATTCAGCTATTCCCTCTTCAAAATTAACACCTTCAGTTACCTCAACGTTCCTAAATATCAGATTATTACGGCGGGATCGGTTAATTTGGTCGTCTAGTTTCTTATCTCTTAACTTGTTTAACTCGGACATTTGTTCCAGTTTGTTCTTTAAAGCATTATTTTCTTCACGTAATTGTTTAATCGATTCCTCCAAAAACTCGACGTCCTGTTTAGTAGCTGTATTTTTTAGTTTTTCATCCATTATATTTACTATCATGTCCCTTAACTCCTCTTTGGCCATGCTTCCTACTGTTTGGGCCATTAGTTCTTCTTGCCTAGTTCTTTTACTTTCTGGAGAGATTTTCGTAATTTCCTCCCTGGATCTCTTCTCGATAGTTATTTCTCCTGATTTTGCCGTTATTTTTTTAAAATTCGAATTCATCAACAGGTTTATTGAAGGGAAGGTTAGGTTAGTTTAGATTTGGATGCCGACGGTGGACGGTGTTCGGTTCGGTCTCCTCTTTCTTGCTGCCTGCTTTTTTGATTTTCTAATTAATTTATTGTTAATTTCTCTATTGTATTGTGTGTTCGTATATTTTTATTTAGAATTAATGTGATTCTTGGTAATGAATAGATAAAATCACTTAGATTCAGACGTACAAAAAACGACGCGAGTGTGATAACAGATCCGAACTCTAGTTTAGTTAAAATAATTGTACGATTCAATTGTTTACGTTTGAAACCAAGCATCAACTTAATAATTATAGGTTTAAAACTGAAAATATTAAGTTAATTCACGTATTTATCTCGTACTTTCAGTGATTTGATAAATTGTTGAGATAGCGATGTTATCACGACAGCGGTTCGAGATCGACTCTCCCAGACTCTCCTCTTTTTGTGAAACTAAGAGTAAATACAACTTAAAGAGCAACTGTCATCTCACCTTGTCAAATAACCACTACAGCTAATATTATATAAATGGTTTGACCAATTTAGTCCGATATCATTGGTTTTAAACATAAAAAGATCATCTAAATTAGTTGCTTTTATAAAAAGTTTTGAGAACCTACAAGAGCCACAATCCCATATTGTAAAATAACCACAACAGCTAATGTTATACAAACGGTTTGACCAATTTACTCTGTCATTATCAGATTCCCACAATGTGACAGTGATATAATTGCTGTTGTACAAAATACCTCTTTAATTTTGAGACGAAGATAGCAACATTCTTAACTTGTTAATACAGTAGAACCTCGCTTACTCGACCCTCAATAACACGACAACCTCAATTACAAGTGCAATTTTCAAATCCCTTAACATAACACATAATGTTAAATTAACCTCTATAACGCGACTATTATTATCCAAACAACCTCAATAACACGGATATTTTACAATTCACAACATAACTCAGAACCTCTATAACAAGTCGTTTTGATAAGTCAACCTCTATAACACGACTCTATACAGGAATGGGTCGACCTTGAACAAGTCTAGACTTGAAAACCCCGCCCTTTAACCTCGATAACACGACTGATAGTTAAAATAACCTTGATAACACGATTCTCAACAAAAAGGGCACCTCAATAACAAGAGCGTTTCCCTAATCCTCTTGAGACACTTCTTACCGAGGTTCTACTGTACCATATTTAGCTCTAGAAGACTAAGGTTGCATAATCATTGGTTTACTGCCCAATAAGGTAGTTTTAACCCTAGGAATTTTAACCAACTTAGAAGTCATTAGGTTGGTGACTTGAATTTAGTTTGTTAACAGTGAATTCCTTCCTAAATAATAAAAAAAAATATATCTGTTACGGCATTTTGTCGTAGTCATGTACAAGAGCAAACGTCACACAAGTCATATATAAGAGCAAAATTAAATACAGAAAAGCAATACTAACTTCATATTGGAGGTAGGCATCTTTCTCCTTGTAAGTTGAAATTACAACTCCTTTAGATCCTCTCTCCGGGGGATGCCTTCGATGAAGGTCTAACTCTGCTTCAAGTTTCTGAACCGTGATCTCATGTTCTCTCAGCTGTTCCCTCTGAAAAAATGAGAAAATAATCAAGTAAAACTAGTATGGAAACACCACAAAGTCAAATTATACAAATAAATAATTCCGAGAAAAAAAAATATAATAAATAAATAAATATGGTTACCGAATTAAGTTTAGTATGACTAGAGGGGAGGAGGGGACGCTGAAATTTCTTCTGGGAGCCAACAGCTCCAGGGAGGGCTTGAGCAGAAAAAGCAGCGCAAACATAGTTTATTGTATCCATCCATGACTGCAATTCCTTGGAATCACTAAAAAAACAAGTTGAAAAAGATATTACAGTAAATTTAAAGAAGACATTTTAATTTAATTTTTTTAAAAATTATATGAATAATACTTTACTTAAGTAGCTCACCTTGTTTGAAATAAGTAAACAGCCTGATCAGCTGTCTCTAGCCTGAAGACGTGAAGGTGTTTAGTATAATCAGATGCCTTAGTTGCTAAGGCATGATGTATCCTAATGGCATTATGTATAGAATCACTAACTTGCTGCTTATCAAATCCTCTTTCATCTTTATGTAAATATAGCACTAAATCCCTGAGTGTGCAATAAAACATTTTCCAACCACGTTTACCCAATGGTGCTGTAAAAAAATCGAAACATAAGAATACAGAATTATTTAAAAAATTAAAAACAAAGCATTATCAATAACAATTAACCACAAATATTTTATAATTGTATGGTCTTTCTTTTAAACAATCTAGACCATAATATAGTGGTGTTTGCATACAAGATGTTCTAGGTCTTCTCTCAGTGTTTGTAGGTGGTACCTTTTCTAATATTTTCAAATTTTAATATATGAACACTTCTGATAATTTCCTCAGCATTAGGAGGGAGTACAATTTCGCTATAAACAATTCAGATTTCATTTAAACTTACTTTTCTTTGCATTGGGCCCGATACAACATTTCCTCATAACATAGCCCTTCTTGTATTCTATTGAAGGAGCTGTTGAAGGTACATCATAAATACCTTTAGGGGTTGACACAACAGACCCACCTTCTGTTTTCATCAATCCCTCTTCAAGATCGTCATCCCTAAAAACAAAGAACATTGCACTAAGTACATACTTGTAAGTAAAAGAAACAAAACATTTTTTTATAAAATTTGTTCTTCCTACCACAAATCTTGGTAGGAAGAACAATATTTTCAATTCGGAGGCTTTTAAAAATGAAGAAGAAGACCATTTAGGTGGATCAATTGAACAAACCCAGGTTGGAAGACCAAGCTCTTCACATTTGTGTAAAGTGTTGGTCAGAAATCATTTAACTTGAACTCACATCTCGATTTTTTATAACAAACCGAGAATGTAATCCACGGTTTTCCAGATTGAAATCTGGGAGCTAACATTTTTGAGCAGCTTCTTATTTGTTTAAGAAATGCTGGGTGAACATTCAGCAAGGGGCCTGATTCGGCAGTTGAAACCAGAGTTGTTAGGTTACCCATCCAATTACTGACCACGCCCGATGCTGATAACCTGAGAGCCAACCACTTTCCCCTATAAGCTACCCACTCCTCTTCAATCAAGATTTAGGGGAACTGTAGCAAATATTCTAATACAGACCAGTTTTGATAACATGCTGAAAACATACTAAAAGGTTTAAACATGTCTGAAAAAAACCTGCTCAAATTTTGATCTTTGAGTTTGAGTATTTTATTTTATGCATAGTAGAACCTCAATTGTTTATCTCCTGATTCACCATCTTTCTCATAAGCCGAGCACATCCTACTTTCTTTGATTCCGTAAATTCCCCAACTCCCCAACATTGGGCATGACAAAATGAAGGCATTATACTATTATGATGCTAAAACAAATTGTCTGGATGAGCCAACATATTTTTAACTCTTGGTTTGGCAAATTTTTTTGGTCTCTAGACAAAAATAAAATTACAGCATTGTGGTTCATTTTACCCTACAATTTTCCCCTCTCTCACATAACTTTCTTTCTGATTATCAGTCAAGGCTTTGGTCCCATGACTGTTGGTTAAATGAGGTTCTACTGAACATTTTTTTAACACTTATTTAGACCTTTCAGCCTGGTAAACACTTACATTCCACATAGTGTTTAATTGCCCCTCAATAAAATTGAATTGGAGCCTCCTGGATTAAAATAGCAAAAGATAAATTATAAAATATTGTTAATACAATAAAACTGGAAGACATACAATAAAAATTAGAACGTCAAATAAAAGTCAATATTAAATAAAACTATAATAAAATTGAAATACTTACTGTGCCCATTCAAGAGGATGACTTTTAATTGATTGATAAAGAGCTTTGAGCACTTCCCTAGGGAAGTTCTCTCCATCATTGAGCTGAGCCAAATTCTCAATGAATTCACTACACGCCATCTTCCTACCCATTATCTGACCATGAAGGTCGGTATTGAGCAACATTATTGCACAAGTCAGAGTGTGAACCGCTTCTAAAAAGAAATACAAATATTTAAGGATTAATTGTAAATATTGATGTGCCTGACAAACTAACTCATCAAGGGTATTCATTGCTTTAGACATAGACTTTTTATATTTACAATAAATCAGACTTTTCATCCTGTAATGACAGGAGCTACCAAATACTATATAAATAATCTGTCAATTGGGCATAGCTTCTGTAACCTTCGGTAAGCTTGGAAGCAATGATATTTTTATAATATTATAAAATAGCAGGATTGATAACTATCGTTACTGAATTTGACTAACTGAGAGATACTGTACTGAATTAAAATAGACTGCCCATTAGTGTGGCACAAAGCTTCGTCGAATCCTAGCACATACTTAATTGATTTTATGCTTTTGCAAGCTATTATTGTCTAATTTATTTAATTGTTTCTCCTGTTTTAGAAGTTTTTTACTTTTCCTCACTACTAATAGTAGGAAAAGTATTGTTTTCACCAAAATTTTTTTTTTTTGAGATTTCAACGGAATTATCCGTTTTAGGTGTTTTTAAGACCTCCTGAGTGGTTTTCAGCATGACGTATGTATGTGTGTTATCATCGTAGCGCCCAAGGTATTTAACGTAGAGAGTTGAAACTTGGCAGAAAAATCAGTCCTAATCTGTAGTTGTGCCGCCCGGAAAATCAACTTATTCCGCCATCTTGAACCCAGTTTGCTTAGTCAGCAAAAATTAAAAAAAACGTAATAAATCGAAAATGGTCCTGATCGAGTTGAAATTTGGCACGAATGTACCTCTCTGTAAGACAAACAAGCCCACTAAATTTTATTTTGATATTGACTGCCATTTTGAAGTTATACAATTTTTGAATTTTTAAACTTTGACGGTTAATAATACTGAAATTACATATAGGTTTTTGACTTATAGCATATCGTTGGAACCGGAAAAAATTAAGTAACAAATATAAAAAAAACCCGATGAAATTCTATGAATTAGTTTGAATGTTATAAGTGAATATAATTATTTATTAGTCTGATAATTTTGATGACGTCAAAGTTTGTTTACATCTGACAAAATACCGCTAAACTTCAAATATTTAAATAAAATATTGGTATTAAAAATAAGTTTTTTTGTTTTTTTAAGAATGATAATAAATCAGTTAGTTCAGAACAGTCAATTTAGTAAAATTTAAAGAGTGCAGACTGTTGAAATTAATGTGGAGCTATCTGCCGGCTACTTTTGACAAACCATCTAAATTTCATAAAATACAGATGAGTTCTTTTGAAGATATAGGGGTATACTAGAAGTGCAATGCAGTTGTCTGCTTGCAATATTGAGCTGAGCGTGTATTTTAATTTTAAACAATAATTTTTTTTATTTATAAACAGCTGAAATCGGATCAAAAATAGTAATATTTTTAATTTTTAATTAAAAAGTTTTTTTTTTCCTGTTTTTCTATTTACCCTCCTCTTAAATAAAAATATGACAAAAGTGAATATAACAACAATAACTAACTCTTACTGATATCTACACAAATTTCTGTCTAGGAATTTTTGAAATCGTTCTTCAGAACGATCACATAGCTTCCGTTGTTACCTTCAGTAAGCTTGGAAGAAAAAAAAAAAAACTTGAATTTATGTGAGGAGGGCAGTTAGTAGAATAATAGATACAAATAAGATTGAGCATGGTCCTAGCCTTCCATATTACCCTGAATATAGGCTAGAATGATTTTTATTTTTTGCTAGAATCAAGTTT
Source organism: Gerris buenoi (assembly GCA_001010745.2). Taxonomy (NCBI): domain Eukaryota; kingdom Metazoa; phylum Arthropoda; class Insecta; order Hemiptera; family Gerridae; genus Gerris; species Gerris buenoi. The sequence continues at coordinate 406,993 of KZ651282.1, forward strand.
ATGTTTATTAAAGTATACAATAACACAATGCAGTACAATTACCTTGTGAGCTGAAGACATTCGGATTACACTCTAAATATCTTTTGCTAAAATGAACTAAAACTCGTTCCCTCTCCTGAGTTTCACCCGTAAGACAGAAATGCTTGAGAAATTTATGCAAAGACATATCCAAAGACTCGCCAGTAAAGTTAAAATAGTTCAGGTACTCTTCTGCGACAACTCGGCTAAATTCATTGCTGAAAAAGTAATTTTGATGATTAATAGTAGTCAATAATAAATAATAATAATAAAAACAACATAGTCCCAACTGAATAACTAACTTAAGGCCCCCATACACTATCAAACATTTTGCGTAAACCTGATGTAGGCCATATTTGTCAAACATCATGTTATCGCAAACATCAAACAGCCCCATACACGGCCAAAATGTTTGCGCAAACATTTTGACCGTGTATGGCCTTTATGTTTAAAGAATAAAAAAAAAAAAATATAACAAAGGTGAAAACATGATATACAATAAGTATAGATTTAAATTTACTAACAGTAAATTAAGTTTCAATACATCTTATGGGGAGATTGAGCAAATCTCAAATGAATAAATGATATTTTATTGGTTATTTCTTCTAATTCAACCAAATCAGCTATTAGCTGTGGCTAGTTTATGCTACAGATTAGCACAAAAGCAGAGTACAGGTGGATGAAAAATCAGGGATTAAAACATGATTTATCCAAAAATAAAAAATATAATAGATACAATTTTAAATTTAGTCTATTCTTCTAGTAACTAAACTTAATTACATTAATTCAAAACAAAATTATCTATTTTTTTTGGCTATTTTATCCTTTTATAACAATCTATTTAATTTAGACAGAGAGCTGCGGTCTTACATCACACTTATATAAACTATAAAGGCCTGTTTACACTTTGATTAGTGCGAGTGCGAGTGTTTAGAGCAAGTGTTTAGTAAAAACACCAAACCTGTTTAGACACCATGTGTTTAGTAATTTTTTTTCTAGTAAAAATGCACTGTTTAATGGAGCTGCGAGTAGGATTCCCCACTCCAACCTAGATGTCAGGGTTTTTTTTATTTTTATTTTGTAATTATACAATTAATAAGTAAAATGTTTCATTGATAGGTCAAAAAACTGTCACAATGTGTCAAAAATCAACAACAGTACCCCTCCCACAAAAAAATTAATAAAATAATAATTGTGCATTAAAAATAAAAAAAAATTCCTTAAAATAAAACTAATTCCTAATCACTTCCACTAAACACTGTTGGACACTACTAAACTCTTAACACTCGCAAAATTTACTAAACACTTGCACTCGCACTAATCAAAGTGTAAACGGACCTTAACACATATATCAAAAAATGCTAAAAACATATATAAATTTTAGAGGTAATAATCAAATAAACATTATTAACAAATTAATTAAATTGATAAAAAAAAGTATAATTTACTTTTTGCTAAGATGTCTTGAAACGTCAGACTTTTTGAATCCGTCAAGCATATAAAGCCTTTTGGCCAGTCTTACAGCAGATGGTTTATCAACAGCTTTAGGACTACAATGATAGCTGTGCAAGGAATCAGAATCTTCATCTGGAGGTGAAACACTTCGTGCTAGATTTGCAGCACCCTCGCTAAGCTGAACTAAGCTCTCGTCGTCTTCATACATAGACTAAATCAATCATTTAAATAATATTAATATTTTCAGAATGTGATTAAAATATATCAATCATGGATATTAGCAATAATAGTTTCAAAAATAGCAATATTAATTATGAAAAAAAAAAAAAATTGAAGAATGTCAATCATTTTATTTAAGTTTAACTATTGAGGTAGTCACACATATTAAATGTAGAATCTCAACAGTGAACTTACATTGATTTAAAAAGGATAACAAATAATTTAATTAATAAAGAAAGAAAGATAGAAAAAGGAGGGGCAACATAGGTTATAAGTTGCCCAAAAAAGGTACAACCTGGTTTAGGGTAAGTAAGGAAATGTAACTTTTTTGGGGTCAAATTCCGCTATCTGGCCATGTCACTTAAAATTTCTCTACTGACATTAACACCTGTAACAACTTTGTGTATAAACTTGGTGTGTACTCTTCTTCTGCGGGTTGTCCCGAATTAAATTTCTTGGTTTTACGGTAAAATCTGTGTGACAAAGGACTTGAAGTTCAACTGGAAGCATCTTTAGGGAATTAATTTTAATGTAACGCAACAACAAGATAAACTGAGAACTGGAGAGAAGAACTGAATATTTATATTGCTTTTTGTTAAGGGATTCCTCAGGCCAGGAAATTCTTTGTCTGGGTGTTGCAATCTGGAGGTGCTATCTCCATCAGTATTTCTTTGTCGAGACAGTGTTGTTTGAAATAGGGAAGTATTTGTGGCCGCCTCTCTTGTGAGGTCTTGTGTAACCCTCCATGATACAAATTTCACCAGAAAACCAAAATTTCTTTAAGGCATAGGTTTGTTCCAACCACACTTCAAACTAGTTTGAATGAGGTTGGAACAAACCTCATATATTTACGTTGAAGGGTTTAAAGGTGACTATTATTCCTCAATGTATTTTTATGGTAAGTAATTACCACTTTAATTTTTCTTTATGGGTCAATCCATACGAAGTGGTCCAAAAATAAATTAGTTGGTTGCTCGACCATTTTGGAAAAAATTTATATTTTCCCTGTTTTTTCCCTCATATTTAAGGTGTTCAAAACGATGCTTAAAATTTTTTTATCTTAAACCGTTTAGGTATGGCGGCCATTTTTGCTTTCCTTCGCACGCTAATTTGTGTGTTTGTGGGCATTTACGTCAACGCTCATATCTCCTAAACTATTTGTCCTAGAAGGCTGAAACAAAAACCAAATTAAAGGTAATTGCCCAGTGTTTAAATTAGGTTATGTCCATATTTCACCTAGTAATTTTCCTTCCAAGAGAAAACTTCACCTGAAGTTAGATATAAAAATCAAGAAAATTTCGCTTTTCGGAAATTTTTTTCTGAAGGAAGGAGTTATATATACAGCTTGATATTTTTTATGTGAATAGGCATATATCAGTAGCATTACCCAAAAAAATATCAATGATAAAACTTGAATACTTTTATTTATATAAATTTTTGAAAATTGAAATTTTTGAAAATTTGCCATTTTTGGGCCTCTATATCTCCGATGGGGCTGAATCGAAAATTCTGAAATTTGCACAACTTACAGGGCTCTTGTATTAGGTCAACCGAAATAAAAAATCATTTTGTATATTTGGGTAGCAAAAAAGTTATGCAAGCTCAAAAATGCAGAAAAAAGTTACGTGATAAAGTCGTTTTTGCACGCTTTATGGCTGATCGACATTTATTTTTTTGATGTAAATTTGTTTTATTTCCATTATTCAATTGGTTTGACATAGCCTGGATTCGTTAAATTCAAAAATATCTTTTTTAAAAAATTTTATAGCCCTGCTATTAAAAATACAAACATTGCAGTGTGCCTCTAAGACTCAGTCTGTTACTTTTGAATAGGGCAGTTGTTATCATTGGGGTTAATTTTTAATTAATTTGTGTAAAGGGGATAACACTCATAAATCTGTTGTATTTTCATATAGTATAAAAATTAGTTTACAGCACTACCTAGTTATTTAAATTAACTGCAACTGACTGAGACTTAAAAACGTTTTCCATTGTTTTGCCATCTTCACCATCTGTTGATCCAAACTTTGGACTTCAGTTAGCATTGCTATTAATAATCACTTTGAAAAAAATTGTAAAATAGGCCTGCAGTTGCACAAGATAAGAATTAACATATTTTTAATCAATGTTACTATATAATTACGATAAGAATGTGATTATTACACATCTGCAATGTTTTTTTCAAATTGGTATTTAATAGCAGGGCTATAAAATTTTTTAAAAAAGATATTTTTGAATTTAACGAATCCAGGCTATGTCAAACCAATTGAATAATGGAAATAAAACAAATTTACATCAAAAAAATAAATGTCGATCAGCCATAAAGCGTGCAAAAACGACTTTATCACGTAACTTTTTTCTGCATTTTTGAGCTTGCATAACTTTTTTGCTACCCAAATATACAAAATGATTTTTTATTTCGGTTGACCTAATACAAGAGCCCTGTAAGTTGTGCAAATTTCAGAATTTTCGATTCAGCCCCATCGGAGATATAGAGGCCCAAAAATGGCAAATTTTCAAAAATTTCAATTTTCAAAAATTTATATAAATAAAAGTATTCAAGTTTTATCATTGATATTTTTTTGGGTAATGCTACTGATATATGCCTATTCACATAAAAAATATCAAGCTGTATATATAACTCCTTCCTTCAGAAAAAAATTTCCGAAAAGCGAAATTTTCTTGATTTTTATATCTAACTTCAGGTGAAGTTTTCTCTTGGAAGGAAAATTACTAGGTGAAATATGGACATAACCTAATTTAAACACTGGGCAATTACCTTTAATTTGGTTTTTGTTTCAGCCTTCTAGGACAAATAGTTTAGGAGATATGAGCGTTGACGTAAATGCCCACAAACACACAAATTAGCGTGCGAAGGAAAGCAAAAATGGCCGCCATACCTAAACGGTTTAAGATAAAAAAATTTTAAGCATCGTTTTGAACACCTTAAATACGAGGGAAAAAACAGGGAAAATATAAATTTTTTCCAAAATGGTCGAGCAACCACCTCTGGACCGGTCCATATGGATTGACCCTTATATGTTAAAAGATCTAAATAAAAAACAAAAACAGATCTTCCTAGGATCATTGAAACTATAACTTTCTGTGAAATTAGCTCATCCATATTATGAAAGTAAGAGGACCCTAGAGGGGGTCTGGATGGCTCAGAGGCTAGCGCGCTTGCCGTGTGATAACGCAAGTTAAGCAGCCTCGAGCAGGGTTAGTAGATGGATGGGTAAACGCTTCTAACCACAGCTCTGGGTTCAATTCCCGGACCGGGTCCCCCGCTCAATCTCAACCCAGCATTGTTTAAATAAATGGGAAGCTTCACGAAAGAGTGGCGCCACCAGGTTTCGGCCTGGAAACCATGATGATGACACTCCTGGTTGTAATACAACCGGGAGGGGAGTCATGGTTACCGATGAAATCTTCACACAAGTTTGAAGATTTCGGTCCCTAACCCGGGTTTGATGAATGGGCCCACCAAAGAGGCCTGCATCTTCGGGTGTAAAAGCCCCCCGGAAAAAAAAATAATAAAAAAATAAATAAAAAAAATAAAGAGGACCCTAGACAGCAATACTATTCACACTACTAGTAGTACATTAGAAGTATTAAATGAAGAGGTACTTACCGTCGACACTTGCTTGATCTGAAGATCACTAGACCAGTTTCGGCAATACACTATCATCAGCAGAAGAAGAATATATATGTCTACATTAGAGACTCTCTCATGTAGACTAAGAGTTCATCTCGACTCTAAGAGATCTATATTCTTCTTCTGCTGATGATAGCGTATTGCTGAAACCGGTCCAGTGATCTTTAGATCAAGCAAGTGTCGACAGTAAGTACCTCTTCATTTAATAACTTACTAACTTTCGGTAATATTTATGCTTTCAATTTGACTACATTAGAAGTACTATTCACGTACTTATTCTAGACCCTCTATGTAAAAGTAGTTCCCTCTAGTTTAAGACCAACTATTTTTTTCCTTTCCATTAGTTTTTATTAGAGTCATATTCTGTAAAGTATTCAATACAAGTGTTAGTCCTTTCAATACAAGAATAATTGTCTCACTTCTTCTTTTAAGAAAATATATTTAAAAAAATATGCTCATACAAAATTCTTTACAGAAAACAAAATTACTGCCTAAATAACCTATAACCTACCTAAGATAATACTAGCAGTAACAGAGAGAGGTTATGCTTTCATTCAAGGATATGAAGTAGAGCATATGTAGTGTGTTAGTGAAAGTTTTAGTTTATCCAACGTGGAAAATTTGGCCACCTAAATATTGGATCTAGTAGTAAGCTAGCACTTTAAATTCATGGTACCAAGAGTCTTATCTTGGTTTGCTTAGGCAAAGCATAGATAATAGATTCCAAAGACTTATGGGTAATGCGAAAAAGTATCTCCAGAAGAACGTGGAATAGGATTAACAATAAGTATGAAAATAACTTTAAATTATTATAATAATACATTAAGAATTAAAGAAACGTCTAAACCTTAAATAATTTCACATTATATTTACAAAACCTTAAGTTTTATAAATTATTAAACCTATAAGGAACAAAATATTGCCTAAAAGGTGAAAAATACCTTTCTGGGTTTCCCCCACATTGAAGAGAATCGAATTGATACCTGGTACGTTGGTTGAACATCATTATTAAGAGTTTGTTCATCTTCTTCTTTAATGCTGCATTGACTAAGTCGATTAGATCTAGGACTGTTTGATCGGCTCCTTGCTTCACCCTGCTTCTCTGGCCCTTTCACCTATTTTAAAAATAAATAGCAAATTAATAATTCATTTAAGAGAGGCATAACTAATTTTAGAACTTAAAAGATAAACTGGAAAAAAAGAAAAAAGAAAAAAAAGAGCAAATTTGGCATTCAAAACTAACTCAGTGGCTACAATTATTTAAAAAAAAAAAATCCTTTTAAAAATTATAAAAATTTATGTTTTATTTTCTATGACTAATATTAAAAATTGGATGACCTACAAAGCCCTTATCTTATCTACCAATGACAGTATAATCAAAACTCCACTGTATTAATTCAATTTTTGTCCCCTATCTAAATAAAAAAAATTTACATGCAAAGTTTTGAATGCAGTCCAGTTTTTGCAAGAGCCACTAAAATATATTGAAACACAATTAAAACAATGTAAAAAAGATAAAAGAAATGTTGCATCAAATAAACCAGCTGTTTAACAAATGGAATCAATCTTTTATATGCAGAGATTTTTGAAAGAACAGTAATGTAGATTTTTTTTTTTATAATGAGCTACCCATAATCATTTTTTAAAAAGTAAGTTTGCAATATTTATTTAAATGATATGCAATACTTTTCATTCCCAGTACTAAGATTTAGAAAACCTTTCAAAATTTTCTAATTTTGTTTGAATAATTCCATAATTCTTTATAAGTAAAAAACAAATGTGATTTATATTCTTCATAATAAACAGCTCAGTTTTCTGGTATAATCTGGGTCACGAAGGGATTGGTCCAGTACGTCAGTAGTGCAGTATGTCATGTTGTTGCTTCAAGTAAATATCACGATGCACCACACCCCTGAAGATGCTTCCAGTAGAGGAAGTGTCGGACTTTAACCCCTTCGTGAAGAGATTTTTACTGGAAATCCAAGATGTTTATTACATCAACCCGCGGAAGCCTACGCATCAAGTTTTCTGCTAGAGTTTAAAATGTGGAGTAAAATAACCATTTGTTTAATGCTATAGAAGTGTAGTTATAAATAAAATTAGCTTGAAAAAACATTCTTGCATCATAATAAAATAAACTTAAAATCTACAAATCTCTAAATTGTAACCCAATTAATATAAATAAGAAGTGCTTTTTTATTCAACTATGTAAAAATATTTACTAAACACTAAAAAAAAAGAAGAAATATGAAATAAATATATCATCCCCCGTGAAAATAAGCCAAGAACTAAATCTTACTCAATATGTCCTAACAGTAATGAAGTTTGGCATGTGCACTGTTAATTGTTTTACCTAAATTCTCATTAAGCAAATAATAGACAGAAACATGTTTTGAAGTATCATAGTTGCATATTATTAAGCTGCCTAAGTATATTTTATTTTGTGCAAATTACATTATAAGCAGGAAACAGAAAAAGAAGAAAATCTGGGAGAAATAATCCTACGATCAGTAGGAATAATGAGATCCTAAAAATTTACAGTCTCTCTTATTTAATTTAATTATACTCCACCGTCAATTTAGTACGATCTATTAAACTCTGCAATTCTAATTTCGATTTATTTATCAAGTTTTAAGACTTATTTAATTAGGACTAGAGTTAGGGTTAGACTTGGAACTTTAAAAACTTATTTCTTTTGTATAACAACCTTAAGAAATAGGTTTTAGTATGGAGACTTCATATTATTTAATAATTGTCCATTTCATTACCACTAATTAAGAAAAAATATAAACAGGCAGGTTTTTTATTAGCACTAACTGCCAGAACAAAATACACGTTAAAAAATATTATTGTAATAACTATATGGATATGAACTTCTGACAGGGATATGAAGGGTGTAAACTAAATAAAAATTGAGTATAGTGAGGATAAGTCAAAAGTAACATTTTTAAGAAGACATTTTTTTCCTAAACATCGGTAAACCCAAAAGTTGGATTTTTACTTTTGATAGTATCCCCAATTATTATCTCCTTATAAGTTGAAATAAAAATTATAAAATCGTAATGCTCCACAAGTCTAAAGGTGCAAATAGTGGAACATTTGAATTACTATAAAAACGTTAAATTATTTTTTTAATTCAATAATTACAATATTGCTCTACTATGCTTCTTTAATACCATAAAGCTTTGTCTAATTTCATTTATATTAGTCAGAATATGTGTGCAGTCTAAAACATGAAAGAAACAGCTATAAAATAATACACTACTCAAAAAAATTACACAAAAATTTACCCAATAAACTAGCGAAAAATAAGGATAACTATGACAAAATATAATAATGATTTTTCAACGAATATTTACCCTCTTTTTTTAACACCCTCTTGAGTTTAAAGACACGCTCTTAAAATTAAAATTTAATGCATAAAAAAAAAACAACCTAAAAATGAAACACAGGTCTAAAATCATTCCCACTTTTCACTAAGAAAAAAATATCAAATAAATTAATTAAATAAAATAAATCAACAAAAGACCAAATATTATTAATAATAATAATAAATAAATAATGATAATTGAAGTATTTAATAATAATAGTTTTTTACCTCTACTCTATCATACCCTAAAAAGATTTTAAACTTTTTTTTAATTAAAATTTCTCAAAGTGGACCTATATTTTTACTCTAAATGCTTATTTAACAGAAAAAATCTCTAACGTTAATAAACAAAACATTCTACTCTAAAAGTTTTAATATTAATTCTGAATAAAACTTAATATTCTACTCTAAAAGTTTTAATATTAATCTTGAATAAAACCTAATTTTCTACTCTAAAAGTTTGAATATTAATCCTGAATAAAACCTAATAATCTACTCTAAAAGTTTTAATATTAATCCAGAATAAATCCTAGTATTCTACTTTAAAATTGATTTTATTCATCCACAACTAAACATACTAGTCTAATATGTACCATAGATCTAAAAACTAGATTTAATTAAAATATATAAATAATAATAATAATTTAATAACTTAAACAATATAAACATTCTAAGATGTTTATATTAGAAAAAAAACAAACTATAATATATGAATTTAAAACCTAAAAATATTATAATCAAACCTCGTAATGTCCGGAAGTGCAACAAAAACACCACTCCATAAATACATGAAATATCTGCGCGTAAAAAATAACGAAAAGAATTGCCTAAATAGTTAGAATAAAACCAATTATGCGACATACAACGGTAGACATGTCTCGTATATGACTGTTATCATAAAAAAACTCAACTATAATTAGAGTCAACATCAAGGTTTTCTTATAGTAAATATTCAATGACATACCAACTCCACTCCATGACTGAATTAATAACACTACTAAAAGGCATTGGAAATTTCATAACTAATATTGTAAAGAAAAATGTGAACTAGATATTAAAAAAAGAAAGAAAAATTAAGTCTTATTAAAAGTGTTTTCTTTTTTTTTAATGAAAAAATAATAATACCAAACTAAATAACTTAATAATTTTTTATTAAATATACAATAAACTATAATAACTATATACTATTTTATAGAACAAATTAGTTTTTTTGAGATAGAACTTTTAAAGGGAGGTTTTTCTCTGCTTTAATAATATTCTAAGTTTAATATTCTATTTCAAAAAATATTTTTCCCCCTTATACAAATTAAATTTTGGAAAAAAATATTCTTTATTTGGTGTTTTTTTTTTTCTTAAATACATTACTTCAGAAAATAAATGATCATAGTTGACTCTAAAATGTTACAAAATCTAATTTCTGTTCTGATAAGATTTTGACAGTTTCCTTTATCCATTCCATTAAACAATAAATGTTAAAAAATGGTGGTGAGCAATTGGTATTAATAGCCATGGTTTTATGTTGGTATTTGTGCTAGGTGGGCAATGAGGTCCACCTTACGTCACTAATATCATTAGTTGATACATTTCCTAACTCTGAATTTTGTTAATAGAATATGTCCGATATAGTCAATCTATGATGAGACATTATTAATATCATAATTGACTTTAAAAAAGTTAACTTTTAAATACTTTTGCTTCTGAGCTTACTGAAGGTAGCAACAGCTAAGTGATCATTTTGAAGATCAACAAATTTTTATGTCTCTGAATTCAAAAATTCTTTTATTAATCTGTTTCAGACACAGGGAACATTTTTGGTTTTCATGGTTTGCCGAAAGTAGCCTGATTAATTTAGAGATAGCCAGGGGGCCGATTCTGTAACTTTGAAACCTCCTTTTTCATGTTGTTATTTATCAAATTTTTGTTATGAACATGCGCGCATTCTGTAACTTTTTTTTTTATATATATCCACTTTGACATTATTTATCAAACATCGCTATACATCAAAGTGTTGTTATATAGGTAGGTACGCTTTCAACGTGAATCTATAACTTTGTCTGTTGTTATATAAGGAGAAATTGATAAATAAGGTTTGATATATATCCACTCAAAATTGTTGTTGATATAATTTGTCAGGGTATGTTGTTATATCAAATGCTAAAAACCAAAACAAAGACACAATTATTGATGTTTTCATTCTCTTTTCTTGTTTTCTGACAGAAGTGACTATAAAATAGCCAATAAAAAGTACGCTGTCAATCCGTAGTTCGGTATACGGCCATATACAGCGCTGGTATAACTTTACAGATTCACTACATTATATAACAACACTTTGATATATAGCAATGTTTGTAAATAATGTCAAAGTAGATATATATAAAAAAAGTTACAGAATCGGCCTCCAGATTAATTTAAACCATCTGCACTCTATTTTGCTAAATTGATACTTTAATTCATGAAAAAAATAAAAACAATGTTGAAAGGTTTAAATGACAGGCGGAAAATTGAATAAATTAAGCGGTGTTTAGACGATCAACTTGGTTGTCAACCTTGTTGTCAACATGCCATGCTGAAGACAATGTTTATCGTCTGTGGATAGGTTGGAGGTTGAAATTTGATGTTGGTCCACAGGTTAGAATAAAATAAAAAGAAAAAAAAAAATCATGTTGGACAAGCCTCTACTTAATATAATTCATGATAATAACGAGGTATAACAATTCTTCACCTATTTTAAACCCTAAAATCTCACCCAAAAAACTTAAAGAAACTTTAGATTGTGTAGGTAACTTTATAAAAAGTAATGTCTGTGTTAAATGTTGTCAACTTGAATGTCAACTAGGTTGAAAACCAAGTTAATTGTCTAAACGCCGCTTGAGACAATAATAGGTTGTACTGTAAAAGCATAAAATCATTAATGTATATGAAATAGGACACGAGGAAGCAATGTGCCACACTAATTGGAAGACTATTTTTGTTTTAGTTTTTTAATTATTTTGCATAATTATTACTTTCTCGGATTAAGTCTAGGTAATTTTACAAATAATTGTTGTGTATTCTTGACATATGTAATGGATTTGCTATAAAAAAATATATATATTTCCAACTTTCTTCATGACCAACTGTAATAAAAACACTTGCCATATCTGTAGTTTATAGTATATAAAATTACTGTTACTCCGTTTGGCATTAATCTAAAACACTCTTACAATCTTATCACTTAATATAACTGTGAATTTGATAATATATGCCAAAAAAATTTAGACCTTCACTTAACCCTTGTTGTTTTGTTGTAAAAAAAATGTAACACATTTGTGAGTTAGTGTGTCAATAGGTCATACTGAATTCTCAAAAAAATGTATAGGATTTGTATCCTGAGGTGCATTCTTTCCAAAACATTCAAGAGTATGTTGCACAAATTTAGACTGAGTTTTCGGATTCTACATTCTTTTCTACACCAGATTCTACATGGTTGCCGTGGCCTGAGTCTAATAAATCTAGATATAGAAATATTGTGAATCCCAGCGTGTTGAAGCCATTATTGGGATGATTCTCAAGGGAGTTGCTCATGATGAGAATTTGCAACCGAATCATCTTGATTTGAAACATCGGGATTCACATATGTCTCACACAGTCTCCTCTGAAAGATCTATATCTGTTAGTAATAGTTCAGGAGGTAGCGTGCAAAAAAGTGTCTGACTAACATCAAGCTAGAATTTTGTATACAAGTTACTCTTTTAGCGCCTTTTAAGAGTATGTGGTCAGCTAAGTTCGTCTGCGGGACATAGCTTGGCAGTAGGCGTTTGAAAAAAACAAACCAATGGAGAACGGCCATGTCTTACCAATTATGGTGGACAATGTGATTTTAATGATCCTGAGTACAGAATTAGTTAGTAGACTTAAAATCAAGTTAATCTTAGTTTGTTCCTTGACAGGTGACAACGTTGATTTTTAGTAATATTTGAATAACTAAACAATCAAGTGTGAAAATAACATCAACTTGATTTTTGGTCTACTAACTAATTCAGTACTCAGGATCATGAAAATCATACTGTCCACCATAATTGGCAAGCCATGGCCGCTCTCCACCATTTTGTTTTTTTCAAATGCCTATTGCCAAACTATGTCCCATAGACGAACTTAGCCGACCACATATTCTTAAAAGGCGCTAAAAGATTGACTTTTATACAAAATACTAGCTTGATGTTAGGCAGACACTTTTTTGCACGCTATCTCTTGGACTATAATCGATTGTTTAAAATTGACTAAGTTAAAAATAAACGTCTACCCTTGAATTTTGTATTGTGTTGATTCTGTAAAATAATGCCTTATATTTCATTTAGTTAATTATTAGATGCTTTAAAGCCCTAATTTCAGCATGTCTTAAGAACCTAACGATTCGTACTCTTGATTCCCCTCCTCAAAAAATCAACAATGATCTCATAAGTAAAATATAGTTTTTATATTCATAAATTGATGAAATAATTAGGGGAAACTAGCAAAAATCAGCTATGGCTAACAACACTGATATAATAGCTGGTGAAGGCGGGAAAGTTGCAAACATTGTGTTACGAGAAGCCAACCCGACAAGTAGTATCACAGATAATAATATCCTCTGTCCCTGGAATTATACTAGGGACAAGTTTCCTAGATAAGGGAACCACTCCAATATGGCATCTTTATAAAGTTCAAGTCTAATACTGTAGCACATTATCTATAAAATTGTATAGTATATAAAACCTGGGTTTCTATTGGCATTCGCTATAAAACCATAGGCTAAACAGCATCCACAAAATAGTTCCAGCAGTGGTGAAAAATCTCAGATTTTAAACTAAATGGGTGTTGAGCCCCCCCAAAAAAGGTGATCATCAAAAGACAGATGAAATAACTTTCTGTATTTATCATTGTTTTATCCAGAGAACTAAAACATCTCACAATCTACAAATTGAGAACAGCCACCATCAGAAATTACAGAACTTATCTACTGGTATAATTATATATCACTTCAAGATTCAGTATTTATGAATATTATTCTAAAAAAATAATTATCTTACACTTTTTTGATAAAGTTTTCAGACACCCACAAAAAAAATGCAAAGTTATTGTAAATCAATTCAAACTGATAATTCATTTTCCACAAATTGCCTTCATTCCCTAAAAAATTACATTTGTATAGATTATTTAGTTTATTGTCAAACCTCATAGAGGAAATTCAAGATCAGTAATTCCGTAAAATGATTGAAAGTTTTCCCAAATCACTATTAACTAAGTTAGTTATGGAAATAAGCCGCACATGTTACCTCGAGATAAAACAAAATCTTATAACCTCATCAACAAATACTTAAAAATTAATTACCTCAAAACAAATCAACAAAAAAACAACTTGATAACATGTAAAACAAATATCAATAATAGAACAGACCATATCAGAAAAGATGAATGGTAATTCATATGAAACATTAGCCATAACATACTAGAAATAGAACTAGAAGTGTTTTTTAAAGATAATATTTTGTTGTTAACAGTGTTATCTTTATCAGAGAGAACTATGATTCCTCGTAGATAGGGCAAGTAGGAAACAATAATCTAGACTCCTACCCCTACCCAACTCTGTACCAAGATTCATGCAGATGAAAAAAACAAAACAATCAGTTAAAGAATAAACCACCTCCAGATAACAAAAAACTGCACTACAAACATCTCCAACAAAATTACTCAATACTTAGTTATTCGTTAAACTATGTCATATAGCCAACAGTATACAGTTTTGTTTTTTTGCAGCATTATCGATAAAATTGTATAGCAAATAACACCTGGGTTTTTATTAGCATTTGCTATAAAACCATATGCTAAACACTATCCAGAAAATAGTTCCACTAGTGGTAACAAATTGTCAGATTTTAAATTCTTCTATTGCTAAAAAAAAAATGGCATTTAAATTAATTTAACATAAATTTAGGTGTTTTTAATTTAATTTTACTGATAAATAAATGCTCCTTTAACGCTTAAACCTGATAATACCAAAATAAAAACTATCAGTTTAAAAAAAAAATAAAAAAATCATTACATTTCTAATAAATGAGAGGGCTTTAGTATAATTCCATACTTCAATAAAAAATAAAAGTACAGTTATGAACTCAAAGATAAAATAATTATCCAAGCCAATTAGAAATAAAAGAGGAACAACAAACTAAATGAAAATATAAATTTAAATTTGGTTATTTAACAAAGCAGCTTAAAAGCCTTCATAAGAACATCATCAGTGCCTAAAAACCAACTATGATTTACTAAGTTAAAATTGTAAAAACTTACTCAATAACTAAATTGATAAAAATGAAAGAAGGTTTAATTGATTTCTCTTATTCTATTTAATGTAGTTTGTTTATTAATTTTGCTTCCGAGTTTACTGAAGGTAACGGAAGCTACGTGATCATTCTGAAGAAAGAAAAATATTTTAGGTCTCCGATTTCAAAAATTACAAGACAGAAATCCATTTCAGACACCAGGGAACATTTTTGGTTCCGCGTGTCTGTCTGTCGGCCTGTTGCTCTATTTATGCGAACCAACATATCTTAAAAACTACACGTCTGTTGTAATGAAATTTGGATGGCAGATCATGATTAGCCCATTGTTGGTCCCATGTAAATTTCAACCTTCTGCGCTCATTTTTTTTCTCTTCCACATACATTCAATTTACAACGATAGCTTCATAAGTACTTATCTGATTTGTATGAAACTTTTATAGTTTATCGAAAGTAACCTGCAGATAGCCCCAAATTAATTTGAACGGTCTGCACTCTTTAACTTTTGCTAAATTTATGCTTTAATAATTTAAAAAATCAAAGCAATTTTGACAGATTAAACAAACTGGAGAAACAACAAATTATACAATAATAATTTTCAAAAGCACAAAATCAATAAAGTACGAGATAGGATGCGAGGAAGCTATGTGCTACACCAATTGGCAGTCTTATTTCATTTGATTTTTTTTTTTTTAAACAAGTTTATTAAATTAAATTATTTTACTGTTTTTATTTAGCTTGTACCTTACTGCTTGTTCTTAGCCACTAATGGTGGATAAAGGCTAAAGGCTGCTACATTAAATATACAAATTTTGATTTACGTGGAGACAGTACATTTTGTTTTTTAAGATGACTTTCATGGATGTACCCACATTAGAATGAACATGGATTTTTAAAACAATCTTTAGCTCATTTAGGGAAGTAGAAAATATACCTCAAAAAGAGCAAAATTTAGCTGTTAATTGTAAAAAAAAAAAACAATTAATATTATAGTTTATTCAATTTTTATAAGTATTCATACTACGGAACGTTTAAATTTTAAATTTATCAAATTTAAATTACTATTTACAAAGGGAGACAGACAGAGAAAAATAGACTTCAGCGCCGGTATTCAAAATTATAATTACTATTTACAAAGGAAGACAGACAGAGAAAAATAGACTTCAGGGCCGGGATTCGAAATTATAATTACTATTTACAAAGGGAGACAGACAGAGAAAAATAGACTTCAGCGCCGGGATTCGAATCCCGGCGCTGAAGTCTATTTTTCTCTGTCTGTCTCCCTTTGTAAATAGTAATCACAATTTGATAATATTATAGTTTAGTAAAATTGAGTTAAGTAGATGATTAATTTGGTAAAGTTGAGTTAAATTGCACATTGATTGAGCATTGCCAATTTTTAATGGTCTTAAAAGATTTTAATTTCTACAGGGAAAACAAATCCGATTTGAAAAAAATAAAATTAAAGCTTACCTTGTACACATCATAATTGTCCGTATATAAATACAGTATCATTTTGTAGGAAATTAAACACTTTTACACAATTTATTTTAAATTAATTTTTAGAGGTATAGAATTATTTGACTGACTTGAGCCAACTGTTATGCCCTGAACATTTTTTAAAAGGGGAAAATAATTTTAATAAAGAGAAGAGAGACGGTTAAAAGATGAGAGGGGATCAAGGGTAAGTGAGCAATTTGTTCAAGAAGTAACCACTTATCTTATCAGCACATGTTAAAAGACAATAAACATTCTTAAAATTCTCATTGTACAGACAAATTGGTACTAGAAAATTTTCCGATGAAAATTTATTCCGGATAAGTCAGCAATTCCTATTACAGCTTTTTTTTTTTTTTTTTTAAACAAAAAAAAAAACATAACAACATGAAGGACAGTAAATTAGCTGTTCATATAGAGTGAGGAAGAGAGAGTACACAACAAAAAAGTAGTTCTCATAGTAAGTCAAACAAGAAAAAGAAGTGAGGATCTGAGAGTAATCAACACAAAAGTAGTACACCTTGCACCAATTTAAATCAAAATATTAAGTAAGAATGTTTATTGGCTTCTAACATATAAAGTAAGACAAACAACAAAAAAGGGATTGAGGAATTGAGAGTAAACAACAAAAAAGTACTAAAGACAAACCAAAAGAGGATGTGGGGGAAGAAAGAGTAAACAAAAATAGTCTGCCAATTAGTGAGGCATATAGCTTCCTCACGCTCAAAGACACTTAAATTATTTTATGCTTTTACGAACCATTATAATTAATTTAATTTTTTCCCCTCCTTATATTTAAATCTGTCAAAATTGTTTTAGTTTTTTATATGAATAGAAGTATTAATTTAGCAAAATTTAAAAAGCCGTAGACAGTTGAAATTAATTTGGGAACATTTGAGAGCTATGTTCTATGTAACACCCAAATTTCTTAAAAATCAGATGAGTACTTAACGATATAAGTGTAAACTAAATGTATGTTTGTGCACATGTGAAAGAAAAACTAATGGGCGTAGAAGGACCAACAAAGGGCTAGTTATGACCTATCTTTCAAATTTCATAATTTTTCATATCGGACGAGTATTTTTTAAGGTATGTTGGTTCACAAAATTGTTAACGATAGACAGACACAAGAACCAAAATGAACCTGATGACTGAAAACGAATTCTGTCTTGGATTTTTTAAAAACAGAGATATAAAATTTGTTTTATTCTTCAGAACGATCATATAGTTTCTGTTACCTACAGGAAGCTCGAGAGCAAAATAATTGTTAGTCTTACAATAAGACAAACAATAAAAAAGGAGACTATACATGTAGTTCTTACAGCAAGACAAACAATATAACAAGAGAGAGGTTGAGGGTAGAAAAGAGGGATAAAATGGGGAATACATCTTTATATTTTTCTAACTGGCTCTTGCCAGTTAGAAAAATATAAATATAGCACTTTCTTAAGTGCTGCACTTTTATGAACAAAAATGTTATAATAAATAGCTGCAGTAAAAAATAACTTCTGCCCATAGCTGGATTAATTTTGTTATCACTTAGAAAAGTTGGTGCAGATAATGATAAAATTGAATACTTATACCAAGCTTAATTTTTTAATTTAGAAAGTAGCCATTCCAAAAAGAAATGCGCCAGATATATATTATATCGACACTTTGAGATTCATAAACTGAGGTAAAGAAATAGCCAACAGAAGTGGTAAAAAACTGATAAATGTATAATAATAGTAAGGAATAAGAATGAATTAAATTGAACAAATTATTTAGAATTCATTCAAAAAATAAATGATAAAATAGATTAAGTTGAAAATAACAATAATAATTCACACATTTCTTAAAAACATATCTAATTTTTTAACCTAAACTATAGTATTAAAATTGAAAAAAATATGAAAAAAATATCATATTATTTTTTATAAATATTAATCAAATAAATAAATATATTAGAAACGTGCGTCACCTGACTTATGATGGACAGATGAGTTCCGAATGATCCGAAAGAAAAATGAAAAAATTGTTGACACAACGTCAAAAAGAAAATAAAAAACTACCTACAACATCAATTATTACGCAAGGCCAAACAAAATTCAAGATAATATGAATTATTTTTTTACCTCGGAAAAGGGTGAACGATACTAGAGAACAGGGGTTTACAGCCTGAGTTAGTCTTAAATTCAGGAAGGTGAGAAAAGAGGTATGTATTTACCTTTTAAGAGGGAAATTAAGAAGAAAAATAAAAAACATGAAATCAAATCAAAATTATCATACTAAAATAAATATGAAGATATTTTTGCCTGTGAGGTTGTGGATATCGGTAAATGAATTTAATTAAAAGATATCATTCACTTTTTGTCATACTTTACTCAGTATATTATACAGTTAGTTTTTTGTTTAAAGCATGACATATTTAATTGGAAAATGATAGCAATAGGTTTAGGATAACAAAAGAGATGCATGAATGTATTTATAGAATTTGAATTTATAAAAAAAAAAATATTAAAATTTGTTCAGAAAATAAATGTATTTTATAACTTAAGGTCATAATAATATCGTTAATACCTGTATAATTGAATAGAACAGTAAAAAAATAGACATTTAAAATTTAGCCCAGATTCTTAAAAAAACAATGGGGTTCTTATTGACTTCATACTTTGGCTGATGAAGGAGGTGATAAGGATGAGAATCGTTTGGCGGCACAACTTTGCTTCATTTATACACTTGAGAGATTAGATTTGTTCCAACCACACTTCAAACTGGTTTGAAACTATCCGACACCTGTGCATCAGACCACACTTGAACGTTTTTTTGCCAATGGGCATGCGTCGTACAGATTGAAACTAGTTTGAAGTGTGGTTGAAACAAACCTTTTATATCCTGTCAAACAGTACATTTATGATTTAAAAATTTGAGAGATTATACACTTATGATTTGTTTATAGGAGAGTTGATATCCCTTTGTCAAAAAATACTTTGGAGTGAAGCCCCTCCATTTTTTTTATAAATCGCTTCATATTCTTCAGTTTTACCCATACTTTTGCCAAATATAAATGTGTTTTATAGATATTAGGTCCCCAGAACTGGAAGTCAAAAGCCTAGGATAAAATACGATGGTGTACAAAAATGTTAGGGAGGTGATTTCTATATAGATCTAAAATTAGAATAAAAAATTCCAATTTATTCCTATAAATACTTAGGACTACTGGAAATTTCTCACTAGGACTACTGAAAAGTGGGAAATTTCTCACAATTTTTAACTTATTTTAAGAATGAGATACATTATGTATACACTAGAAAAGAGTTCATGTAATAGTGAGTAGATAATAATGCCTAGGTCAAAACCCTCACTTCAGACGCCACACAACACCACCTACATTGAGAGCTTTCATGAACCAAAATTTTATTACACAAGATTATATAATTAGAAAAAATATAAGAGTATGAAAACACTTATTAGGTAATTGGTAATGTCAATATGAATCACTATTTACCTCTCCATAAATGAATTTGTAGACAAGTGAAACAAATAAAAAAGAAAGTGTAATAATGAAGAGATAAAGAGGTTTTACAAATATGTACTGATAATATAATTTTATGCATACATAGTAGATACTGTTTAAACAATTCCACTCACATTATCCTCTCATTTATGATTCACAGTATTAAAATCATCAAAAGACAGATAAAATAACCCCTTTATAGATTTATCATTAATTTAATTTTAAAATTTTAACTTTAACTCTGTTGGAAAATCCAGAGGAATTTGATTTCCTAATTAGTATAATTAGTTTATTTTTCTTTTAATTAGGTATCGTTGTTGAATTATTTTTAAATTTGTCTGTCATCTTATAACTAAAAATAGACAAGAGCCATCCTGTTACAAAAGTAACAATAGTTATTCTGTTTGCTTTATTATTATTGAAATGTTAAGGATGAAATTAAAAGAATTAAAGTTATTAAAAATTGAACATAATTAGTTTTATTTTAATGTTTATAGTTTGAGAATTACACGAAAGAGAGTCGAAATTCACCGAAAGTGATTCTTTTAATGACTTTTACTACCCAATATAGTTCTTAGAAATTTCAAAATTCCTCGGTAGTGTTACTTTTATGAAATCACATTTTTCTCCTATATTAAGATATACAAATTCATATCAGCTGGGTGTTCTTCATTAATTAAAATTTTAAACAATAATCTTTTCTTTTAGTCGAGTCCTAAAATTGATTTAAAATAAGTTCTCAAGATGATATTCCAACAAAAAAATATGAGATAGTAAGGATCCCACATATTTTCTTAGTAATTTAAAACTTTTTTTTTTACTTCTTTATCAAACTACCCGGTAATTCTAAAAAGATCATTTATAATGCTTTCAAAATAGTCTTAGAATTTCTGAACAAATTTTTTATCAATTGCTAAAAATAAATAATTAAACCAAATTGATTTTGGAATCATAAATAAAAGTCAAAAGCTGTCAAACATAAAGGTTTTCTATATTATCCTAAGCCAATTATTATCAGAGGAGCAAAAGGATTAACAACTAGCTAAGAAAATAATCAGTATCAATCAAATTGGATTAAAAAATAAAATAATTCACTTGCACATTACAAATTCAAGTGATCGGTGGCTTAAGTGGTCAAGTGGTTTTAGCTCAAAAGACACAGACATTCAAGCAAACAAATCAGCATAAGCACTGGGGTTTGGAGCAGAGCTTTCAAAAATAAATTTGAACATAAAGCCACAACACAATCTACAGGCAAAGGAGAGTACCAAATAAATATAAATCATGAAATTTGTCCAAATTAAAAATTAAATTAAACAATTAAAAATGCATATTGGAAGATAATAATTGAAAACTGGTAGCATAATTCAACGAATTAAGCAAATAGAATGTTCTCACTTTAAAATCACTATTGTATATAACAAGATTTTGTTCTGAACCAAGAGAGGAACACGGAACTTTTTTATTAATATGACGAGTTAATTTATTTGATGGTGATAGATAGGGAGAGGAGGAGTAATAAACAAGGCATTTTGTTCACGCAGTTAGTACTAGGGAGGTTAAGGACAAATATATTCGTTAGCCAGTCTTTATTTGCAGCAAATTGGTTTAAAATCACAGACACCTTTTTTTGATGACCCTGTATGTTCTACAGGTACTAAAAGCATTAGATTTAAGTGGTACATAACTGGAATAAATATTAATCAAAAGTGGTAATATTGCAATGTATTAAAGAACACACAATTGGGATATAAAAAATATACAAAATTATAACTGATATAAGTAAGAAATTTTAGTAAAACAAACATTAAATTCTTTCATCCATAGTTTGTTGTTCTTGGACTGAAAATTATGTTGATTTTTTACTTCGGTTCGAGGAATATATTAAAAGAGAAAAATTTTGTCCTCGTGAAGGAAAAAAGATAAGGGTTTCAGGTTCAGCTTAAGACCTATCATATTGAATGGCTTTGCATTAATATATAAATTCACTAAACAACTTAACACCACATTTCTACATATAAAATTGTCAATCTAGTGACCAAATGCATTTCAGTCACAAAGCCATTTTAAAAAGAGTAGTATTGGAGTAGTAGTAGTAGTCTAGCACTTCCTACTAGAACGGGTAGGAAGAACCACTTGTTCAAACCTTGCAATTAGGCCATCACTTAGGCCCATTTAACGCCCCGTGGTGGAGAGTTCCAGTTACTTTACACATCATACATTTGTACATTGCACCGTCGAAGCGAGTCTAATGTGATCAATAGTGAGCCATATAAATCAGAGCGTCACGGCAAGGAATCGAACCCCATCTCGTTCCACTCATGATTCAGTGATGGCCTAGCAGACTTGGTTTAACCCACACTGCCACGCTGGCTCTCAACAAGACAGCTTGCATTTAAAAATATTAATGTATTTAAATATGTATTAATTATTCCTTTATAAACTATACATTTTTAAACAATTTCTAAACAGGTTTTTACTTCAGCGACTATAAATATTTATTAATGTTGGTGTGTGTATATGTTAATTTAGGGAGAATCTATTATGTTCAGACAGTGCATTTTTAAAGTTAAAAAAAAACTTTCATCAATGTTTTAAAGCAAAAAAATAATTTGCAAAATATACCTAGTAATTGTAATTTAAAAGCAATTTTGTGAATAATGTGCAAAAAGGACATAACTAAAAAGTGTAGTGACTCAAAAAGTGAAACATTCATATTTGCAACAAGTGTGCTCAATTATGAAATTTAATTCGACTCAAACAAAAAAAAATATATATATTTTCAAATGTAAAGATTTTTTTTTTTTTTTACCCTTTATTATATTATATACAAAGATAAGGGTAGAATTTAAGACTTATAATAGAATTATGAGAGCAATTGCAATATTAAATTAATAAACTGCAATTTTTATTAAAGAAAAATTACAAGAGGACTTTGAAGATTTGTTTAATAATAATTTCTTTTGGACAAATTCAGAAAAGAAGAGGCTGCCATTCGAAACTCCACTTGTTACGTAAGAAATAAATACAAAATAATTTACTATTCTAATCTATTTTATTTATTTATTTATTTTTTTCACAAAGCAAAATAAATCTAGCATACTTTGTTTTGTGTTAATAACTTACTTATGTTATTATAAAATATAAAATAGCATATTTCAAATAAGGTTCCCAGAAATCCAAAATAAAAATGGCTAGGGATTCTGAAAGAAGCGTTGGCAATTAAGCTTATCATACTATTTATTTTATATGTTCATACATACTTTTTGATATTCAATCGCAAATATTAAATATATATATTGTAATTAAATAAAGTCTGTTACATCACAAAAGAGAAAGAACGTCAATAATTATATAATTTAAGTTTTATTCCTAAATACATGACTATTATTTCATAAAACAGATCTAATCCATAATATCTATAAATTCACTATACTTATACTTTTTTAATTATATTAACCCTTTATGATTGGTGTATTTGAGAAATCTGTTGTTTCTGTCTTTGTATTTTATTTTAGCTCTTAAAAATAAATTCCCAATTAACTGTAATTGTTAATTAAATTTAAAGTTCTTTTGTAGAGAGAGAAAGAGCTTTATTATAACTGATTTAGTAAATTATTATATATAATATAAAATAGTTTAAGAACTGAAAGTTTACTACTGTAATTCATTCGTCAGTAATTTTAAATTAAGTTGATTCTAGCCAAGTCTAATACAAGAAAAATAAGATGTAGTAGATTTGAATTTTTTTGTTAAGATTGTGTAGATTAATTTTTTGCTTTAGTTATTACTTAATTTATTACATTGTCTGTTCCCCATGTTTAGACTGTGTTGCTATATTTTTTTCTCTCTTCTTTAATTAAGGAGTTAAGATCAAATAGTAGCCTCTATGTTAAGAAAAGAGGTGAAAGTGATAGATCTAGATAAGAGGAAGGAGGCAAGGGATAATTTGAATGTTACCTGTATAATAATACGGTGTTGATTGTCGTTTCCATTGAGGGTGTTCCGTCTGACCCTCTGGGTTTCGCTTACAAGGAGAGTGGAGTCAGAGTCGGAGGGATCACTAACCTCCATCACATCACGACCAATGATCTCGGAATCCTCCTCCTGAAAGTCCGGTGAAGATATGTTGGATACCGCCTCCGATTGAGACAGGTCCGGCACAGGAACACACTTGGTCGTCCTTTTCTCACCAGACCCAGAAGAATTGGAAGACATAACAGAAGAAGAAACTGAGGTAGGGGAAGCCGGCGATCCAGGCGGTGAGTCAGGAGAACTTGAATCGGAATTATAGGATAAGGGAGCATTATAAGTCCATACTATTCTCTGATCTTCCACTTCGCTCTCCTGTTTGGTACATAGAAGAGTATTGAGCGAAGAAGTAACATCGTCATCTATATCTATAGATACAGTAGAAAGGGAATCCTTATTCAACTGTAAGTGATCCTCTGATTTGGACGTCCTAACGGCATAGGATGAAGTAGGAGGTGGTAATGAACTTGAAGTAGTAACGACAGGCTTATGTCTGTCGTTTTCTACAGGGCTAGTCGGCACTGAGTTATGCCTCGGCTGACTATTGTGCACATTGATATTGTTTCTTAAAGAGTCGACCTTCCTCTGTTGTTGGGGTAAAATTGAACCTGCAAATAAAATATAACACAAATAATTAAAATAAATCATGTGAATGTGTTATAGGTGTAGGCTGCAAGGAACCATTATTTAAAAAATGCAACAATTTTTCTTTAAATACAAAGATAACATGAAATTAAATATAGAAATAATTCAATGAAATATTCCTAGATGAAGTTAGGAGTTAAATAAGAAAAAATTGTATTTATGTATTTGAGAGGAGAACTTACTCTGTGTATTTCGACAAATTTTAAGGACTCTGTCACCAGTCATAACAAAGGCCTCAAACTTGGGTTGCTGAGGGGGTGGCTCAGACTCTAAAGCCGAGGTAGGTATAGGAGATGACCTGCTAAGCTCCATACTTTGAGGTAAGTCAGGGGATCCTCCCCTACTACTGTCGCTACTCCAAGAACCCTCCCATCCTTCTAGAGATAAGTTTGTTCTTAACTCTAACGGAGTAGACAGGTATTGACATACCTTGGTCTTCACCACCGGATCTAAAACCATAATTACATGATAATTAGTGATGCAAATAAAACAAAAAATAAATCTGTGTATGGGAGGTAAAGGGCACTATCTCCATTTTTTACGAAATTGAGGTTTTAACAGTTTCCTATTCATTTTCCCCTCCTTTTTTAGAGGTACAAGTATATGATGTCCTAAAACTAAAACTCACGGATTTAGCCAGTTGGAAAAGGCACTATGAAGCAACATGCTGGGGAGGTAAAGAGCACTATTTGGACATGTAGCTGTATACCTCCAGAGAATTAAGAATAAGTTAGCACTATGTCCAGATAGTGTCCTATACCCACTCCACTTAGTAGAGTGAGAGAGCTACTAGTCTTATCAGTATGGCCTTACATACATATACGCCATACATCATTAAAATAGCTCTCCTGAAAAATTTACAATTTGGCACATAGTGACCTTTACCTCCGATAGACAGAAATGTAATTTAATGTTATTTTCTAATCAAGCAAAAGTTATTTATTTTAACTCATCTTCCTAGCAACCTAAGATGATTGAAGACCTCCTCTGTAAGGATGAAAACGATGTTAACTAGGGTGCTAAGTATGTTAACTTAGAGCAACCTTTTGTTGCATCTCGTCAGTTTTTCTCATCATGTTGCTAAGTTTTGAAATTACAATCCAAACCAAAGAATAATCAATTTTAAATGAGACAAAAATACATAGAAATAAGATTAATCAAAAAATAACAAAAATGTATAGTTTCTTCCTTAACTGATATACTGGCAAATAAGTAATCAACTATCCCTATTTTAACAATCATATGGCAATAAGGTATTAGAAAGTACATACAGTAGAGTCTCGTTAATCCAGAACTCGCTAGTCCGGACATCCGGCTTATCCAGATGGGCCTCAATACAGTACAATCATTAAACTTTACATTTATATCAATAACATTAATAAGTCTTTCATCCTAAATCAATTTTTAGATTTTATTTTAGATTTTTTTTTCCCCCTATGTTGAAACTAAATAGTAATTTTTATGATAAAGACATCGATTTTAATAGTTTTACCCAGCTGAAACTAGTTTTACAGAAATTTTAAAACTGATTATCTTTAATCCGGAGCTTTGGTGATCCGTCCAGTGTTCGGTCCCATCAAATCCGGATTAGCCAGACTCTACAGTATTTATATGCTATCAATATAACAATAGTTGTAGGAGTTCAAACAAACATTTTTTTTAATTTTAATTTTTTTTTTACATAATTTTTCTATTGCAGGTATGAATTAAATTTCAATAAAAATGAATATTACAAACCTCTCTTCAAAATGAGCGAAACTTGATTCCCTGCTAGCCTCAAACATTTTAAAACTGTAAACAAACAAAAATTGTAAATAATTTTGCAGCCACATTATACAAATATTTTTAAAAAACTCCACCAGATTACATGTAGCCCCCATTTTCTTGTATGTTTTATTTCTTTTCTAGTTTTCATTGTATTGTTATTATTCTACGATAATTATGTATAATTATGTTTGATGATGTATGAAATTAAAATAATAAAATGTGAATGTTTGTAAAAGGGTTTCTTTCATCTTTTAACCCCTAATCCAGAAAACAAAGTAATTCACTGGTCCAAGAATGAAAATAGTGAAAAAGTTGTCTAAGAAGTTGTTTACACTTATCTGATATATACGTAAATCCATCACTATAGTTCACTTATCACATTTTCTTGCACCGGTTGAAAAAAAATCCCACTCTAACGAAGCTAAACTGGTAATGGCAGTTAAAAACTAATACTATTACTTGTTCAGTTAATCAGTGTATTGTCATTGCATAAATTAAATACATTTCTATTTTGGTTAATAGAACACAAAGAAAACAAAATAATAGTTATTGTAGTTGACATTACATAATTATAGTTAACATACCATGAATAAAAAATGTAAACCGATTTTTACTGTTAAGTCATCGAAACCGCTATGAAATTATGGTTTCAAAAATATATTGAAAATTGAACTAGTAATAGTTATTCCATTTTAACTACCTAACTGATTACTTTCATAATGAACCAGCTCCACCTCCAGGACAAATTTTAATTTCTTTCCCTTTTTTATTAATAAATGCCATAATTTAAAATTTAAGAAAGGATTACAAAAACACTAACTTAAAAATATTCATTAAGGTGGAACCAGATTTTTGTTTCAAGGGTAAAGCACCGGAAAAAATATTAAGAAAGACGGGGGGAAGAGACATAAGAAAAAAAAACTTCAACGTTTCCTGAAATAGGAATAGAATTTGAATGAATAATTTAAACTACAGGTGAAAACACACGGGATAGAAAACTAGCTTATAGTTTTTACTAAAGCTATATTAAAGTAGCATTCATGCCCACATAAGCTCTAGTTTTAGTCAGCTATACGTATAATTTACTATCCTACAGTCAAATTATACATTATACATACAGAAATATTACTATACAGAGGGGCCACACGAGAAGGAATCAAAACTATACAACAACAACTATAGTTTTGATTCCTTCTCGTGTGGCCCCTCTGTATAGTAATATTTCTGTATGTATAGCGTATAATTCGACTGTAGGATAGTAAATTATACGTATAGTTGACTAAAACTAGAGCTCATGTGGGCATGAATGCTAGTTAACTATACTATAGTAAAAACTATACACTAGTTTTCTATCTCGTGTGTTTTCACCTTAACAGACAAAAAGAGAAGAGATAGAAATAAACTCACCTTCTTTAGTATTTAACTTCTTCACATTAGTATCGTTAACTTTTAAAATCACATCTCCAGCTTCGACCTGCAATTACACAGTTAATTTTTTTGATTAATAAAAAAATATGTTTTAAAATAATAAAATACACATAAAAGAGAAGAGGAAAGATGTCTTTTATTGTTTCTGTGCCTTAACTTAATGCCATCCTGTAAATCATGACCAAAGTTTTAAGTATGCACGTTTCGAGTGTGGCTTTTGACACTCAGATTGGCAAACATAAATGAAGAAAAAAATAAAGCCACTAGGCCTGTGGAAGGCGAGGGGCCATGGACATTTTTGTTTGCCTAATTGGCTTAACCTTCTAGAATTATAAATCCTGACCTCTCATTGGCTCCCCACTCCCCACCCTATTTTTTTTAATTTTCCCACGCTGTCAAAAGTCACAAAAGCCTTCAGGATAAGAAACTAATTGTGTGATGATAATTACACCTACTTAATAAAATCAGCAACTTTATATTAAACTCATACAAAAATGTAACATTACTAGCTAAATTTTAAGTAGGTATACATTTATTTCCACCCGAAATGTTATTAAAAAGAATTAAACTCTAATATTGTGATTGTTTATTTTTTTTTTAAATAAAAGAATAAAAGTATCAATCTAAATAAAAAAGAGAGCAGATGTTTGAAATTAATACCTATAGGACCATCATGGGCTAAGTTACAATTTTTAAAAAAAATCATACATGATATAATGCTGCTTAATTTAAAATGCTTCAACATCACTAATATTAGACTAGATGATTTGTCGTAGAGATGATCTATAATAATAGTAGACATTATTTAGTAATTCCAATCAAGAGTAGAAAGAAATATGAAGAACTTATTCTGGTATTAATTTTTTCTTGTGAAGTGGATTGTAGACAATTTCACCTATTTTTTAATGTTAAATAATAAAAAAACAGAATATTATTAATAATAACTTACCTGAACCTAAAAAAATATTATCGATGGATCAAAATATGAAAATGACAAGTACTGATGATAAATAATATATTATTTATATATTATTTATTTTTAGTTAGTTGATTGTTGATTAAAACCAATATTAGGAGATACGGACAATGTTCTGTTCTGCGAAATATAAGATAGACTAAAAGGAATTGGGGTAAAGTTTATAAGGGTTGGTTAAGGGAAAGGTCTGGGAGGGAAAGCAGGTTTAATTTAATTAACTTGGAGAGGCACAGAGGCCAATAATAATGATGGATTCTCATCAATTAATTAAAGAATCGATTACACAGAGAAACTTATTAACCCAACAAACTAAGACGAGTACTTCTAAATAATTACTAATTATAGGAATGTTTGCATTGGAAATAGTATTCTTCCATAACTAGTTTTATTAGATATTAATTAGCTTCATGTTTTCAAACATCACTATGGTGAAGTAGAGTGATTAAAATTTTTAATTGAAAAAGAAGAGAAAAATTCACCTCACCAAAGGTAATTGAATCACAGATTCAACTTTACAAATGGGTGGATGCTGATGAATTAATCTATCCATTTAGAGTTTAATAAATCTTGAAATTCTGGAGAAAATACACTACCTCATTTTATCCCTAGTTAATACAAACATCTGCTAATTCAAATGCCACCAAAGAACAAAGTAGCATGCAAAAAACACATATCATTATTAATACAGATAAAAAGTAGTGATTTTGTTTCATTAATTTCTATTAGTTTCTAAACGTTAATAAATAATAATACAAAATAACAATGTGTTTCACTATAATGGATGTTTTAATATAATAATATTTATCTTTAAGCACACACATTTCAGCCAATAATAAGATTAAAAGCCTCAATTAGTTTTACAGTCCTAATTAGTTCGGATTAACGAGATTCAACAACTCCCTTAAGAATAATCCCTGCACAGAGTTCAAAAAGTTGGATTTTACGCATTTAGCTCCAAAGGGAAAAAAGTCTATAATCTACAATTGATACGTAATATAAACATGGATCTCTGCTTAGATTTGTAGAAAGTGATTCTTTACACACCTGTATTAATTGTGCATGTGTGTCTCATAGTTTTGAAGAATTCATCTTCTTTACCACTCTAAAGACCCCCCCCCCC